>JBAWJQ010004133.1:0-10783 GCA_037783105.1 Bactrocera zonata | reverse complement strand
TAGTCAGAGGCACGAAAAAATTAGAATTTTCAGTATTTTTTTGTTTTTTTGCTATTAAATCATGGTTATTTTACAAAAGTAGTAATATGGCATTATTATAGAATGTGTTGACTTTTATTTCCAAAGTTATAGTTGTTTGTGTTGACCCTGTTCCAAAAAAGGTACTTGCGGTGACAACCATTAGTCCTTGGAAGGATTAATTAACAAAATGGCGGCCTTAGGAATTTTTTTCTACATTTTTGGGAAAAACTCAACAGTTAGTTAGTCTTAAAAAACCGAAATTTTTGAAAAACTAAAAATCCTTCGATCAGGCCCGAGTTTATTATGTATTCTAAAAGCTGTATAAATTTCATTATAAAAACAACTGAGCGGTTTTCGAGTAGAAAATTTTACACTGAGACGATCCCTTAAGTCTCCTGTAAGATTAGAAGGAATCTCATTCAAAGTCTATAATATCGGTTCAAGCTGAGTATTATAGCACTATATCTAACTAGGAGACTACGGTGAAATTTCGAGCCAAGCCAAATAACAGACATAGTGCATACTGGGTTATAGGCACCTCTTACGACAGGCATACTTTACTGCGGGCATACCCGCTGCCTGCTGGGGCAGGCTTCATATACTATAATTGGTCAATTCCAAGGAATAGAACATTTTAAAACTGATGCCATGGCAAATTATAAATACTGTTGCGTAGTTTTGCTTAACGTCCGTTATGTATTTGACAAAGTCTGGAACCTAGACCTATTATACAAAATAATCTTCTAAAATATACATACATATAGTATGTCAGCTGCTGCGGTGCTGAGACAATAGTGGCTCGGCAAATGAGACATTGGCATCAATATATTTTATTAATAGCATAAATTCAGAATATTTGAGGCTACAATTGGCAGGACCAAAACCTAGACTGGCCACTTGAAAACCAAGAGAGACCAGCTAGGGCTACGGTTTGCGCAACTGTACTGGTTCCTAAACCCAATAATTCAGAACTTTCAGAAAAGATTTCTTCGCGGATTTTCCATCTTTTTAAGTGAGCAACGAAGGTGTCCATAGCGACGTACAGGTGCGCACTGAAATAAACCAACTAAAGAAATAAGCTGTCCATAGCGGTTTCATTTGTTTGAACATATTGCAAAATGTGGTTGCTATTCAACTACTAGACATTTGTCGGCACCGCAGACTTAAAAGATTCTAACCACAATACATTCTCTTTCCGGATTCAATTGAGAAATACTCTTTTAAACATTTTAAATCACTAAACTTGGGAACACAGCTTTTTGCTTTCGATTTCATGTATTCCCCAAACTATTGTAAGCAAAAAACGCACAAGCAACATAAATCTTCTTACTGGCGTGGACACCACTTTCGCGATTATAACCGAGTTAACAACAGCGCGCCAGTCGTTTCTTCTTTTCACTACGTTGAGCCCATTAGATATTCCAAGCGAAGCCAGGTCCATCTCTATCTAGTTCTTCCAACGGAGTGGAGGTCTCCTCTTCCTTTGCTTCTGCCGGCAGGTACTGTGTCGAATACTTTCAGAGCAGGATTTCCTGGCTAACATTGTTGGTGGTCCCAAGATAGACGAAATTATCTACGACTTCAAAATTGTGGCTGTCAACAGTGACGACTGTTTATTTGATGACAGGTGATATTTCGTCTTGCCCTCGTTCACTGCCAGACCCATTTGCTTTTTTTTCTTGTGCAGTCTGGAAAAAGCAGAACTAACGGCAAGGGTGATGAGGCCACGCTATATCATCGGCGTACACCAACAGCTGTACATCTTATAAAAACTTTCAACTGCTCGATTAAATTCTGCAGCTCGAAAAATTTACTTCAAGCACGGACTGAAGAAGTCGCACGATAAGGAATCGCCTTGTCTGAAACTTCAGAGAAGTTCTTCCTGATCCGAATAGAGCTTGTGGTGTTGCTCAACGTCAGTTTACACAGCCGTGTTGGTTTTGCGGTGATACAAAGTTCAGACATCATGCTGTCGAAAGCAGCTTTGGAATCGACGAAGAGGTGGTGTGTGTCGATTTTCCTTTCACTGGTCTTTTCCAAAATTTGGCGCATGGTGAATATCTGGTTGGTTGTTGATTTGCCAGGTTTAAGGCCACACTGATAAGGTCCAATCAGTTTGTTGACCGTAGGCTTTAATCTTTCACACAATACGATCAATAGAACCTTATACGCGATGTTGAGGAGTCTTATCCCAAGGTAGTTGGCGCAGATTGTGAGATCTCCCTTTTTGTGGTTTAAGCAGAGCACACTTAAATTCCAATCGCTGGGCATGCTTTCATCCGACCATATTTTACAAAGAAGCTGATACAAGCTCCTTATCAGTTCTTCGCCGCGGTATTTGAATAGCTCGGCCGGCAATCCGTCGGCCCCTGCCGCTTTGTTGTTCTTCAGGCGGGCAATTGCTATTCATGGTCGGGTAATCCAACGTCTGCTCCATCGTCATCGACTGGTTCAATTTCTGTTGGCGTTGTGCCTTCACTACCTTTCAGCAGGCTGTGTTCCCTCCAAAATTTAAGTATGCTCTGGGCATCGGTGACTAAATCACCTTTGGGGGTTCTATAAGAGTATGCTCCGGTCGTGAGACCTTCTGTAAGCCGCCGCACTTTTTCGTAGAATTTTTGAGCATTACCCCTGTCGGCCAGCTTATTAAGCTCTTCGTACTCACGCATTTCGGCCTCTTTCTGCAAATGCATCTCGCTTCCTTCCTCTACTCTCGGTATTTATTTTATTCCGCAAGTGTTGTGGTCGATCGAACGTTGCGATGTAGGCAGTCTGTTTTCTCTCCACTGCGACACGGCACTCCTCGTCGTACCAGCTGTTCATTTGCATTTTCCGAAAACCAATGGTTTCAGTTGCAGGTGTACGTAAGGAGCTTGAAATTCTATCCCACAGCTCCCTTATACCGAGTTGTTGACGAGTGCTCCCAGAGAGCAGGAATGTAAGCCGAGTAGAAAATTGTTCGGCTGTTTGTGATTGCAGCTTCTCGACGTCGAACCTTCCTTGTATTTGTTGGCGTTCGTTTTTGCTGCGTAGAGGCGGGTGCGAATTTTGGCTCCAACAAGGTAGTGGTCCGAATCGATGCTAGGACCTTGGAGCGCACGCACATTTAAAACACTAAAGACGTGTCTTCCGTCTATAACAACATGATCGATATGGTTGGTGGCGATTCGGAGACAGCCAGGTAGCTTGCTGAATTTTCTTGTGCTGGAATCTAGTACCACATTTAACCACATTTCGGGCCCCGTCGAAGTCGATCAGCCTCAACCCATATAGGGATATTTCCTCGTGGAGGCTATACTTACCGACCGTAGTGCTAAAGATACCTTCTTTTTTCACTCTGGCGTTAAAGTCGCCAAGCACGATTTTGACAGCGATATGTTGAAGAACCTCACTTTGATGCTGATTGTGGCTTGACGTTCATTCACCAGAGTGAATGACAGTACTCGGTGACGGAGTCTCTCTCCAACACGTATCCCACAGGCCCAAGGACCTAATCCCTCAGTCTTTGCCCGTCCATCACATTTCCGAGACGTTGGTAATGTTAGCCTTCACTCTAACCAGGGCATCAAGCGGCACTTTCCCAATTAAGGAACCGGTGCATGCCCTGTAATCGTAATCCTTATTTGAATTTCCATAGTCGTCATCAAAATATATCTTGCATTTATTTAAAGCATATTTTCCATCGATATTTTTAGTTTCAATGTTTGTGCACACGGCTTACAGTCAGCAGCAGCGCCACGCTTGCCACCATGGCAAAATGACAAACGATTATGCGCCTTGAGGTGTCAGCACTTACTCTCTAATACCCTGAAAAAACGCCGAAGCCCTAATGAACTATACAGTAAGGAACAAAAGTGTTTAAAAACAACAGGTCAATTGAAAAATCAACGGTCTGACACAAATATGGCGCTGATAGATTTAAATCCATCTGTTTTTTTTTTTTTTACATTATATCATTACATATACATACATCATTTTTAGAGAAGCTACTTTGGTTTTTGTGTAAAAATGGTTAAACAGCAATGGTTAAATAAGAATTTCGCTTGCCCCTCTTAAAGTGGTTGCCACGTGAGCTCACTTTTGACCAAAATAAAGAATCTGTCCATCAAGATTTAGCCCTACGAGACTATTTCTTGTTTTCAGACCACAAAATAATGCTCACTGGGAGAAAATTATACAAGGTGCGTTCCAAAGTAAAGAAGACTTTTTGAATCTAGTGTTCCTGGTGGCGCTATCTATATGTCGACTGGTCCGTTAGAATCTGCTAACTTTATCGATTATCCAGTGGAAATCATAACATTTCATTAACTGGAAGTGAAGTTATTGCGTTTAAAAAATTATATTATGTATGTGTATATGTTTTTGTTATCGGAAATGAGCTTCGAACAAAGAGCCAAAATTTGTTTTAAAATTGGTAAAACTTTTACTGAAACTTCTCAATTGATGAAACAAGTTTATGGCGATGATTGCCTTGTATTCGCTAAATATTGCACTGTTTTCTAAGGCAACGTTGTAATCTGCAAAATTATTTTCTAGATACATCTATAATAACATAAAGCTGGCACACCAACTGACCGATAAAAAACAAAATAAAAATATTTTTATACCCATTTATATTTAGTACAGTCATTTAGTCGAAAAAATAGAGGTTACCTGGAAAGTTTGCCGGGAGTTTTGAAATTTGGCAATTTCATAGATTTTGGTATGCTCTTGCCGAGTTGCAACTTTGCCACCTCGTATGTTTGCCGCTCTTTTTGATAATAACTCTTTTTCGGCTCATTTTACAGGAAAAACATAAAAGTAGAGGAAATTTCCTACAATTTAGGGGCCATCCATAAATTACGTCACACCTTGAAGGGGGGGAGGGTATCATTCAGAAGTGACATTGTGTGAGAAGGGGCAGGGGGGGGGGGGGTCAAAAGCTTTGTGACATCACATTTAAAATTTGTGATGTACAAACGTGAAATTTATAGGTAAACAAAAAAATATTAAACATTTATGAACACAATCTTTGTTTTTTAATACTTAAGTTGTAACGAAGCTTTTTACTGCCCCTACTTCTTACAAGTATAACTTGCTGAGGTATACTCGCCGTGTCCAGGTTTCGTTACAATAAATTTGTAAACATTGGGGCTCTTCTGCGAATCGTACTTTATTTTATTTTATATTATAATTTTAATTAAAGTTACAAAGTTGTCTCTCGTTTTGTAATGCCGTCGCCCGAGGAAAGTGCTGTCAGGGTAACGGTTCAGTTTGTTCCGTTAGGGCAATACCGTTTCTTGCTCTGTTTAAATCTCCAAGCATCATCCCATCTGAAACAAGTTCCATGTGATAGTTATTGCCCTAGTGTCGAGTCGTACTTATTGAAAAGATCGTGTAGCATATGTGGCCTATATATTTCTTCATATAAAGCTACCAATCAACACAAACAATCACATAAAAAACAAGAGATTTTACCTATTGCGAAAATTCGTCTGCAAAGAATTGCAGCTAAGTAGAAGTGCCCGAGAGATTCTCTGTTTAATAAATGATGACGATGCTTTATGGATGGAAGAAGACGATGTTGATACGAAAGATCTTCCTGACATCCAAATTCAGAACGAAAATGAAGTGCCTGATTTACCAGTAATAAATGATGTAAAGGAGTGGGGTCAAAAGTCCATGGACACAAGATGATTGAGTTTTGAATTTTTAATTAGCATAATTAGGTATCTATTATTTCTTGACTAGTCATTCGTTGTCTCTGTACTTTAATATTTAACTAAATGTTGATTTTATTAAAGATTATTCAATAAATATAAGAATATTTAGAATAGCCTGCTTTTTTTATTTTTTGATAAATCCATAAAATTGGAAAATGTGTGACGTCACGACAGGGGGAGGGGGAGTTCAAAATATGACAACTTGTGACGAGGACGAGGGGAGGAGTTAAAAAGTCCTTAAATTCCTGTGACGTAATTTATGGATGGCCCCTTATGTCTAAACCTTTTCTTTCCTAAAATTAATAGTTTCGGCGTACGAACACCGTAAACCATTATACATTCACACCAACGTGTAGTATTTACAAAATTGAGCATGTGCTGTACAAAAGTTGTATTAATTCCATCAATTAAAAAAAGTACGTCTGGATCGTATAACCGTATATCACGAAAAAGGCCGCTTCTTTATTGAATACCTCCTTCTTTATTGAATACCTCCGAGCGCATGCACAAATGTATCGAATCCACATGTATCAGGCATTTGAACACCATTGAGGCGATATCAATTTTGAAAATTCGATATACTATACATCATCGATGGAGGTTACTTATTACACCAAGTCGTTTGGCAACAGGGCGAATCATTTTCATCTATTTGCAATAAATACAGTGATTACGTCCGATCGCACTATACCTCCAAAGCCATTATAGTATGTGACCGTAGTACCAAGTATGTAGAACGATCCCGATGATCACGAAAAACTGCTTCAGTAGACATACTTTCCAACGAAACAATAACGCCAACTGTATCCCAAAGTAAATTCATGGGCAACGATGCAAACAAGAACCGCCTCATTGAAATGTTGAAGATAAAATTTGAAACTGTACACTTCGTGGTTAAACAAGCCACCGAAGATGCGGATACGTTAATAATTAATACCACAATAAACTTCTCATCGGCATTCGATTTCGTTGTAGTTGTCGGTGAAGATATAGATCTTCTCGTTCTTTTGACAGCGCTATCAACGCATCCAAATATATACATTTCACTACAAATGTACTCCATTAACAGTACAAAAGATAAAATAGCCTCAAAGCATATTTCATTTTTACATGCCTTTAGTGGTTGTGATACCACATCGGCATTATTTTATCAAGGAAAAATGAAATTTATTAAAGTATCCCCAAAAAAAACCCAGATTTAAACGAGGTTATCGAAGTATTTAAAAATCCAAATGCAGATCCAGAAAAGATTGCTAAAGCAGAAGAACGTTTTCTTGTCGCATTATACAGCTGCAGCGATGTGAAAAGTCGGAAAAGTACATCTCTAAATAAATATAGATATGCACGCTTCACAGCATCAGCATATAAGAGAAAATTCAATATTGCGTCGATACCAACCTACCAACAGAAGCAGCAGCACGACAACATTCGTTGTGAACTTATCACCAAAATTAGCAATGGTAAGGAAACGAAAAAAAGGCAGAAGAATGGGAATGGAAAGAAGACAAGAACCGGCTCATTCCTGTTACTACATTCGATCCCTCTGCTCCGGAAAGCTTACAGAAACTTATTTCTTGCAAATGCAAGATAGGTTGTTAAAAAGCTTGCGGATGTAGAAAAACAGGACTAAAGTGCTCCGTTGTGTGCACGAACTGTGGTGGTTCTTGCGATAGTTCACCATTTCCGTGGCAAGACGACATTGAAGAAGAAAAAACGGACACTATTCTCGAGCAAATGAACGATGAAGTCGACAACGAAGAGAACCACGATGAAACTGATGTGCCTATCGTCAATGATGCCGAAGAAACTTCCGTCTTCGATAGTTCAATCGGTATTGAAGACGATGAAAACCCAACACCTGGTCCGTCAAGAAGAATGAAGCGACGGAAATTGACCTAACTATTTAAATAGTGAGTAAGATGTGGATTAGACCTACTGGGGATACCACGATAAGGAAATGCTCTACCTCATGGTGGTGTGGAAATGAGTATTTCTGCCGAAACGTGTATTGAATTACACTTTACGGTGCTCGAAAAGGTCAAGACATAAATTGTAGGAAATTTCTTATACTTTTAATTTGTATAGATATGTTTTTCCTGTTAAATGAGCCGGAAAGTTATTATCAAAAAAAATGCTTTTGGGCACCATTTTTTCAATATGGCGGCGTGAGCGGCAAACATACGAGGTGGCAAAGTTGAAATTTGGCAAGAGCATACCAAAATCTATAAAATTGCGATAAATCAAAAACTAAATGCGCCAAAACGTAAAAATTTGCCGGCGGGATGGTAGAAAAGATTTTATAGGCGCCGGGGTAAAAATTGGACAATGGGAGTGGCACCGCCCACTTTTTGATAAAATTCCATATCTCAGGACTTGACTGACCGTTAAGCCCCTAGGTAACGAATACGTGGACCCCAGTACTTCTAGTTGAGTTTTTATCGAAAATATCGGTCAATCTATGCAATAGAAATTCAGAAATAATCCTCTTCCTGCAGTAGTAATTCAGTGTATCCAAAATGAGTGCAATCGGATCAATACTTCCTTGACCCACCATATACTTAATCTGGCGTCATTGTCGCTACTAAATAGAACTTGTCCGTTGTGGTCGGGTGTATTTTACCCGTGGACATTGCTGAACACTGAATCAATGTTATGTCAATACTATTATGCTACATTAAATAATTGGCTAATAATACACATTACTTATAATAGTTAAACATTTTTTTATTAAAAAATCAACAACATAATCAATCAAACAAAAAAAAAAAATCATTTATTCTGATACCCGGCAACAATGACGCCGGGTTAATATAAATATTTTCGAAACTCCTGGTGACTATAGCTGGATATTTCAGCCAATATTTTTGTTATCTCAATGAAAATTTCAGAACGCATTTAACTCATAACCGTATCGTAATGTATATCATTGTTCCTAAAATGGATACAATGGGGGAAAACTTGACCTAGCCTCCATATAACCATTACTAGGATTTTAAACATTCGGCTGATATTGTATAATGATTTTGGTTTTTCTAACAAATCTTATTATATTATATGGCGAATATACTTATGGTGTATGTATATATGTATATATAAAATTGCTTAGATCCCAATCTTCTGGTTGACGTTTTACATCTTAAAGTATTTCCCTGGCTTTATTTCATGTAAGATGCTACTCTTGCAAAATGTTCGGTTACACCCGAACTTTGCCCTTTCTTACTTGTTACATTTACTAAGCTTCTCATCTACATTGAATTTCGGAATTTCCTTAAATGCACCTGATCGTTTGATTTACTCAAACAAAGAGTCGTGACATCTTGCAAAATGCATTTACGAAAATTAGTTTTGCTTCGGGAAGATGCAGAAAAGTTACCGTGACATAAATTTACAAAGAATGGTATATATTTCAAGGGAAATATAATTTTTCATAAGTATATCAAAAATATCATACTTTGAAATAGTATCTTAATTTTGATTTCCTGGTCCAAATAGAACTTTATCGAGAATGACAATATTGATATCATTGGTCTCAAACAAACGTGCCTTTAGTTCTGCTTTCTCCAGCCTGAAAAAGGAAGCAAAGCAAATGGGTGTGGTTGTGAACGAGGGCCAGACGAATTATCTCCTGTCATCAAACGAGCAAGTCACTGTTGACAATTAAAACTCCGAAGTAGTAGGTAATTTTGTCTATCTTGGAACCAGCACCAACAACAATGTCAGCCTCGTAGTCCAACGCAGAATAACTCTTGCCAACAGGTTCTACTTTAAATTGAGTAGGCAATTGAAAAGTAAAGTCCTCTATTGACGAAGAAAAACCAAACTCTATAAGTCATTCATAATTCCTGCCCTGCTATATGGTGCACAGGCCATTACCCATTTTACAAATAAAAATCGAATTTTAAATATTCACTCTCCTTGCCTTTTTTCGGCAAACTGATTTATTAAATCATTTATGGCTGATGATGATTTTAGTTTTTCTAAAGTTTCTGCCTCTATGGACAATAGTGAGATGTCTGACAGCCGTTCTTGTCCCATCGAAGTTCTTAAGTAATTTTTTATTAGTTTTAATTTTGAAAAACTTCTTTCTGCCGTTGCGGTTGTAACTGGAAGAGTCAAGAATAAAAAGCATGCTGTGATTACCTCGGGAAAACTGGATGCAAGACTATTGAATTTTACTAGCAATAATTCAATGAGTTCCTTAATGGATTAAATTTTTTTAATTTCAGAATTTAAGCATGTTTTTATTGTTCACAAAGATAAAGTGAGATGACAGTTTTCCGGAAGCGTTTAATATCTCTTCGCTTGAAGAAGATAGGAGTTTCTCCGGTTGTAATATTTCGAATATACTACTCAGGTTACAAAGGCTCTGAAATATTTTTTTAGTTTGAGAAATTAATATATGAAAACAGCAATAGTATACATTGACTTTGAAATAGGATTTCGGGTCGGAAATTCTCTCATCTTGTGATAACTCATCAAAAAAGCGCTTTGTTGTCTTTTGCCTACTGTTTTTAAAAACAGTTGTTACCCCTCACTCTTTTGCTAAACCTTTGGATTCATTTAGAAAACTATTAAATGAATTCTGATTTCTTAATTGGCACAGTCTATTTAAAAGATTACTTAATAAAATACTAGATTTCTGTAAGTCATTATTTTCATGCTATAGAGCTTTAGAAACAGGATTAATAATTTCAAATAGTGAAGAAAAAAATGTAACGAGCACTAAGAAATCAAAACTCTCTAAAATATTAATTATACTTTTACATTCTTCACGTTCATCTTTTTGTTTGAAATTAAATTTAGTTGGTACAAAGTTTTCATGATTAGTAAAAAATTTTTCTTTACTGCTAATAAAGCGTCGTTCCTAGAAGACCATCTGGTAGGACATACCTTTTTAAGGGTAATCAAATATTTTTCAGATGAATTACCACTTAGCATAGTCCAGCGTTTTATACTATTGCCAAAAAAAGTAGATATTATTTTTTCTAAATTATCGAAAAACCAAGTTTAAAGCGTGCGCAGCACAATGAACATAATTGGCATTTGGAGCATGCTCTTTT
>JBAWJQ010004132.1:0-11123 GCA_037783105.1 Bactrocera zonata | reverse complement strand
TTTAGTTGAGTAATATTCAAATCTTTTTTTCGTTTATCAACTTTTTTAATTTAATATAATTAATTAAGATTCCATCATGGCGGTGTGGGAAACGGGAGAGGGAGATTTTAAAAAGCTTTGGCACAAGTTTACCTTTAATATAGGCAGTGGAAGCATTTTTGGTCGCTGATTTCATTCCAGACCGACCACTGTGTGCTGTGCCAAATTAGAGTTTTATATCTTAATAATTTAGTCCTTAGTAATGGCATTTAATACGTTTTCGGTTATTGGTGTTTTGTGGGCATCGCAGTAATCCGATTACGTACGAACGTAATGTTTTTTTCAGCTTTTCTTATCATTATAAATATTTTTTATGCATAACCCAATATATATCTCCCTTAGTGTTATAAACTTAAATAAGTATCTTAAACTTCTTACCGCTAGTGGGGGAAAAATAGAGATTTATTTGAGCTGAGAATTTATTTCATTCTGATTTTATTTTGATATTTTCATTGCTTATATACTGTTTTAGGAAACTATCTTATTGTAGCATATTATTTATGATGCATTTGTTTTTTTTTTTTTAATGTACTATTCAATACATGTGTGTGTGTTTGTTTAATGTTTTCTGATCTGTAAATTTATGATTTGTCTTTACCCATGCATTTTTATTACTATTGGATGCGCATTGCATGTAAATTCATGAGTATGTTTATGTACATATGTATATATGTTCAATATATAAATAGATATTTATTTTTAATAGTATTTCGACTTTTCTGTTACTAAAAAAGTATCAGATAAGATAAATGATATAATAAATTATGTTTGAACACTTAGTTCAAGGTGATACGGATAGCCATTAGGTGAACATAACTATGTACATATACAGCAGCATGTTGCAAGAGTATAAAAGTTTGTAAGGAGCGCAGAACTTAGGAGCCTACCTTGAAAGTTCAGACGGTTTTTAGATTAATTAATTAATATATTTTGGGTAAGCCGTTTATTGGTATTTTTTATGCCTAGAGTTTCGCTCGGAAGACCAAGGTAAAGATACCAAATTAAGTGGTTCTCGGAGGGAAAACATTGACGTACGGTCTGCTGAATAAGCTATAAATATTTTCAGCATAGGACATAGAAATAATACTCAATAATCGAAGACATCGAAAACTTCGCTCTTGAGTATAGAAAAAAGAGCTCATCCGAGATCAATCACAAAAACGACATACAAGAGGAATAGAAAAATGTTACAATAAGGAGTGGTGCAAGGGAAGGAGTTTTAATTCAGAGACGTCTAAGGCTGAACCCACACCGGGTTAGTCAAAACAGTTTTTCTTGTCTCATACGACAACTGCCCATAACTTCAGATGTGACAACTCACACCGAACAAGACGAAACGAAAACGCATGTTCGAGCTTTGACTTGTTTGAAGAGCTGTTGTCGAACTTCTTATGTATTTTCATACAGCCAACGCACACCAAATGCGACAAAATCGTCTTTGTTGCCGATCAACACATGCTGAGCTACGGCGCAACCCACACTGAATGAAACAGACAAGAAAAGACAGAAAAACACGTTTCGTTGCTTATAGCTGCACCGTTGTTTTTCATAGACAAAATGTTATCTATTTGCAGGAGTTATGCTTTTGCGGCATCTAGTATTTTGCTTAAAAATTAAATGTTTTATTAAAGATCGCAAATATTCTAATGTTGACACTTGCATCCTTGTAAAATTTCGACATTTTCTAGAATGTATTCTCAGTTCTGAAATCAAATGTGTAATAATATTTTCTGAATCGTGCTTCTGGTGTGGTGTGCTTCGCTTGGTGTGGGTTAGAGCACAAGACGTTTTTGTGTCTTATTAGTCAAAAACGTTTTTGACTAATCCGAATTAGATTAACGAGAGAAAATAATGTCATAAAAGTAATTCAAAAACATTTATATTCAAAACATAAAGAAATGTATACTATATTTACTGCGGGAGATTGTGGTTTCTGAAGAGGGAATTTACAATTTTTATGCAAGTTCCAAAAATGACATTGCCAAAAAAAAGAAATAATCCCAATTCTCATACTATCCGCACCTCCGCGTTAAGTCCAGGCCGTCAAGAGACTCTTTCGGACAATTTTCCTGTAGAAAACTTTAACTATAACCGTTTAGTTATAGCTTCAGATTAATCTACCATTCCAAAGTTGTTCTGTAATTATAAAAACTTATAATTGTTGTAAATTAAGAATTTGCTTAATTACAGGGGTGGGAAAGATCAATTTTACACCTGGATTAAATCCATGTTCCTTCAAGGTTTTCCTTAGCTAGGTGCGGGAGATATAGCATAATTCAGAATTAGTGGACTGATATATCACTAAATATTCTCTTTATCCGTTAATCAGTTGAATAGAGAGCTGAGGGTACTTAGCAATGATATAGTTGTTGTATTCCCCACTTATTGATTTAAAACTGATAACTTATGAAATATCGATGACAGGTACTCGTATGTTTAGCTCTGTTGATATCAGATTAAAGCAAATATTCAAAACTGACAGCCCCTTCGGTGGCATACTGATTTTAGTGTTTTTGTGATTTGAAGCAACTTTCACCTGTTGGAGATAGGTGGATATTTGCTTACAGCACACTATTTGGTTTCTCTTTGTGGAAGTTATCCTCTAGAAAGTTTCTGGACATCAATTGCATACTTCAGTTTAAGAAAAATATCTGTCCAGCTAAGGGTATAACTACAGCTGCAAGCGAAATCATTAGTTTTCTTAAGAGCCGAAAGAACAGCTGGTACGATGAGGACTGTCGTGTTGAAATGGATAGAATGCAGAAAGCTTACCAGTTTACAAAAAGAGCGGGGTGGGATAGATACGAGGGATATATATATTTCTGGCCTAATAATGAAAATAGGCATATTTATCAATGAAAATGGTTTTTTTTTTGTTGGATTTGGCTCGTCTTGGAAGACCAACACGGTCGATTGCTGTTTTGTTTCGGGCTCATACGCATAGATCCATGATTCGTCACCTGTGACGATCTTATAAACGTCTTTTGAAGCACCGCGATCGTATTTTTTCAGCATTTCTTTACACCAATCCACACGAGCCTTTTTTTGAGCGATTGTCAAATTGTGCGGGATCCAACGAGAACAAACCTTTTTTACGGCCAGGTGTTCATGCAATATCGAATGTATGCTGGTGGGAGAAATGCATAGGCATGCCTCTATCTGAAGGTATGTTACATGACGGTCTTGCATTATCAGTTCACGTACGGCATCGATGTTTTCTGGCACAACGGCTGTTTTTGGACGACCTTCACGGAATTCGTCTTTCAGAGAGCGTCGGCCACGATTGAATTCGTTGTAACAGTTTTTCACAGTGCTATAGGATGGCGCTTCATACCCATACAAAGATTTTAGTTCATCGATGCACTCTTGTCGTGATAATCCACGTCGAAAGTTGTGAAAAATGATAGCACGAAAATGTTCACGAGTTAATTCCATTTTTTGGCCGAGATGAAGTTTTTAATTCCCTGTAAATAAAACAATTCACGATTAAATGACAAAACGTTCTGAGTGATGTTATGCTAAAAAATGTCAAACTTTCCAATGGAAATGTCAGATTGCACCTGGCAACACTTAATGTTGCCTAGTCCAGAAATATATATAGCAAACTATGTTTCGAGAGTTGAAGAGGTAGCAAGACGCATATGTAGACAAAAAAGAAAGAGGCCGAAAAGGATGAGTATGAAGAGCTTGAGAGAAGTTCTACCCCAGAGATAATCTAGTAACCGATGCCCAGAGCATACTAAAATTATGGAAGAAACATTAACATTTCTCCAGAGATGGCGAAGCCGATTTCCTAATCCATGACGATAAGAATAAATGTTCCATTACTTGGCTATGAAGAGAAATTAACAATTGGGGAAAATTTATGGTCCTTTGCGCATTGGCAACGGCGAGTATACAGCGACAGTAAAATAGCTCAGCGAAGCTGGCTAAGTCATGTTGTCCAGATGGAAGAGAATACTCCAGCTTTGAAAGTTTTGTATTCAGTACCCGCCAGTGGAAGCAGATGAAGGGGAAGGCCCTCACTCCATTGGAGACTGGCTACACTGGTATCTCGAATTGGCGCCACATAAAGAAAAGAAGAAACGACTGGCGTGCTGTTGTTAATCGGCTATAACTCCGTAAGCGATGCCTTCTTTATATGTTTTACTATTAATATTTTTACAAAAATTCAGATTTTTTGTCAGACATTTAATTACAAACTTCAGGAACTTCTTACTTTTGACTTATGTAATCAAAACGTCACAATCGGTTGAGTTTTTAATATTGTTCTAAAATCTACAGGGAATAGAATAGGAAATCTTCTACCTGAAAAAATTTTAGTTCCCTGCTTATTACAGAATATCCAACTGCACCTGTGGGTGTACAAATTGATTGGTAATTTTCAAGCATTGACCCTTCCCATGTTAATGCATTTTCTTATGAGACAGTAGAGTTAACATGCATATAGTATTGACAAAAGAAATAAAATAGTGTATTCCTTTTCAAAAACAATTTCTTTTAAGATATATTATATAAAATCAATTATAAGTGTAGATGGGAGCCAAGTCGCGAGTGCGACGTCTATTTGTTTGATGACAGGAGATATTTCATCTCGCCCTCACTACCATACCCATTTGCTTCGCTTCCTTTTCTAGTTCTAGTAGAACTATCGGCGCAGTTGTTGAGGTCAATTATATCAATTTCGCCGGTGTACGCCAGCAGTTGTACACTCTTATTTTATAGAATATTTACCTCCTCTATTCAGATCTGCAGCTCGAACTATTTTCTCCAGGAATAGTTTGAAGAAGTCGGCCGATAAGGACTTCCTTTGTCTAACAACTCGTTCGGTATCGAACGGCTCGTAGAGGTCTTTCCCGATCATGAAATATCACTAGTTTGTAGTAATTTTGCTTGTTAGAAGTTGTTACTTGCTAATTTAGAAGTTGCTAAAACCGAAAATGATAGTAAAAATTTCTTAAGGGGTTAGTAGGGTAATCTTTTTTCATTAGAATTAATGTAGAAACCCACTTATAATTGGAAGGTTTCGAAAACGACCCAAAAATAATAATGCCGAAGTTCGGAGCGCTCGGAGTGCACTTCTGGTACAGTACACACCAGTACCTCAAACTTTAAACGCGTTTTTCTCAAAACACACTTTTTTAAACCGGCGGACATGATTCCGGTCACAAAACGCCTGGCTATCGCTCCTTAATTTTTTTATAATTTATTGACAATGTTATTGTTTAAGAGCTTAAATTTGCAAACGGAAGTACAAACCACTTTTATGATCGCCAAAGAAAACGCCAACTTATTTAAAATGAACAATAGTTTTTATTTAGTATGCAATTGTCTTTTATACATGTAAACGTTTTACAGTTATTAAAAATATGAAACGAATTGGATGCCCCAAGGGCTTATCGCGCAGGCTCGTCGTCGTATCACTATACTATCGACTTGACCATAGCGCATAGGATCGATGTACCACGAAGTAAACAACCGAAAGCTCGTGTCGACGTGACTCAACGTGGAAAGTATCGAGAACGAAAATTGAATGCTAATGTTCATGATCGAATTGTGTGTAACGAAGTGTATCTCCTATCCTGTTGTCCATCCTTTTTGTGTAGGGGGTAGGGGTACAGGTGTGGTGAGTTGTTTTTGTGTTGTGTGGTGATGTGAGTTCATCCTTAGGGTGCACCAGTTTTTCCCGGGTAGAGTGGGGGGAGGCTTAACTCATTTAAACATCCTAGACCCCCTAGGCAAATATTTTGCCTAGTATTATGCATGAGATTGCATGTACATATGTCGACGATATTTGGTGTTCGAGTCCTAATTGATCCATATTTACACTTTTGTGTAGAAACGGCTTTCGTTTGATATGAATTTTAATATACGTTTGAGATACGCAACTTTATTTTGCGTGTTTATTTGATTTTACGGACGACTTCTCGGCTTATTAAGGACAGCTACTCCATGCCTGGCTCAGATATGGCCAGAATGGGTGCTCCTTTGAAAACTTTCCCTGAGGTTAGGGCTTATAAATGAGAGGGATCTTGCGAAAGAGTAGCTATGAATTGCGGACGGCTTCATTTTGAATTGTATTCTGGTAATTTCCATTTACTTTTTTTTTGTCGTAAAAAAGTCTTGCGGTATTTTTATTGAATCAATTTGTGTGGCACTCATACATCGAGCTTCTTAGTGACTCCAAGCTTCTTCAAATGGTTTATAACAGTTTGATGACTACTATGTCGGTCTCTTTCGACCAATTCAGCGATTTTATCGCAATTTTCGACGACAGGCATTCCGGAGCGTGGCGCATCTTCGACCACCTCTACACCAGAATGAAAACGTTGAAACCATCGTTGTGCGGTGGAAATGGAAACTGTATCGGGTCCATAAACTGCACAAATTTTATTAGCGGCTTGAGATGCATTTTTGCCTTTATCGTAGTAGTACTGTAAAATATGCCGTATTTTCTTTTTACTTTGCTCCATGTTTGCGACGCTATAACTCACGAACGACTTAAAAGAAACGACAATCAATCAAACACGTGTTAGCGCGTGAAATGAGTTTTCCAAAAAGGTATAGCATGACCCGATGCGACGAATAAGACCGCAAGACTTTTTTGACAACCTAATATCTCGATTTTTTGACTTTCTAGTATGTACAATTGAAGATATAAGCGATATTATTTGCATTTTGCCATATTGAATTAGTAATTGGGTTGTATTCGTGGTATCGCTTTGTGTGCGCACATAGATGTTGCGCAATATGGATATTCAGAAACCGTATTGGCTTGATATGTGAGGAATAGTTTACCCATTGCTGTATTTATATCTGCGAAATTTTAGTTCAGTTTCAGTCGTTCGTCCCATGAATCTTGAGTTAGTAATCATAAGTGGCAAAGGCCACCCTGGGGGGTCGAAACGTGACAAATATTTGAATTTTTATTATTGTCAGATTGAATTCTGACTTTGTTTTTTCTGTCAATATGTGGAGTATTGGAAAATGGTGACTCATATGGTAGTCGTACGACGTACCGGCCATTATTTGATCGAGTAGTTGTGGCTTTAGAAAAGTCTTTACGATACTGATCTTCTAGAGTTTTATTTAATATTGGGGGAAGTTTCCCTATGTCTTAAAATTTCCTTAATTGTGAATTAAGGTATTGATTTGGTTTTTTCTCAACTTGAGTTGTTATGGTGGCAATTGGTTCTGTAATTAGTCCACTTTGTGTTTCGCTGTACAGCGTTTGAGCTTTTCGTGCCTTTGAGCAACAAGGTGTCTCTTGGCAATTTTTAGAATTGTGGATTTCGGGATATGCTTTTGCAATTATACCCATGGTTCTTTATGTATTAGCGCGTTTTTGAGATTTGAGATGTGATATCTGCTGTAATGAAGCATAGAATTGTGTCTTTTGTGAAAATATAAACAGTTAAATTTGCTTTTACAATTATTAAAATGGTGTGAGTGGGACAAGCAGTTTGTACAGAGTATTTTTGACCTGACAAAGTTGTTCCTTTCATTGACGTTAAATTTTTTAAACTTCTCGCAAGTTTTAAGCTTATGCCTTCTTGTGCACAGTTCGCATGACATATGTTTTCTTTGTTCCGATGTGAATCTATTTGATTTGTTTTTGCTTCTAGCTTGGGGTCTATTTAAGCTTCCATTTTGGTCGTTTTTTGTTTCGATTATTTTTTCTTCTAACCTTTCCGCAATTTCATATTGGGTGGTGAGAAAATCTTTCATTTGTTGCCACGTTGGGCACTTTTTTCGTGATGAGAGCGATTGCTCCCATAGAAGTAACGACTTTTCTGGTAATGCGGCGGTGCAAATGTTTACCAGAATTGGGTCCCAGCTGTCTGTGGGAATATTTAGTGTCGAGTTTGATGAATTCTACACTTGTTTCTTTTTTAATTTTTTGGCAAGTTCATTAGTATCGTTACTTGTTTATCGACCAGTATTCTTACATTTTCGTATCTTTCTTTTAGAGCTTCCCAAGCCAAATTGAAATTATAAGCATTAGAAGCAAACTGTTTTACTATTAGACCTGCTTGACCTTTAGTTTTGTATCTGAGGTGATACAATTTTTGCGCTTGTGATAATTGAGGATGTCACGGCTTTTTGGCTTTTTATTTCTAATAACGATTCAGAGATTTCTTGAATCGGTGAAAAGACAAATCTATTGCAGTATCTTATTAAACTTTCACTCTCTGAAATAAATTTAGCAACCCGTTTTGGGCGTGTAGCTCCTGCAGGTGTATTTTGATTATTGTTGTTGTTAACCATTTTTGCAAAATAATATTATTTATTTATATTTTAGTTCGAAAATATATTTGAATTGTTAATTGTTATTAAAAACCGCGCTTTTTATTAATTAAAATATTTGTTGTCCGAATAGTTTGTATTTAGGTACACCCTAATACTTGGACTTCTATGTGCTTATGTTATGTGCAATTGAGAGCTCGTTGAAGAGATCAATGCGCAATTTACATATGTATGCACGAATTGTTTGTGTGTTTATGAAAAAACAATGTGTACTTATAATATGTGTGTGTACAAATGTGTTAATACATATTTTGTACAATTATGTATATTTTGTTGATATATTTTTATTGTTTTTGCTATGTATATATGTAAATGTTATTTAATTTTATCGTAAAAGAAAGAGAGTTTGAAAATGGAATTGAAAAAAGTTTTTTCTCTTATTTCTTATTCTATTAGAACGGCCGTCTAATATGCATTATAGAAATATGTGAGTATATGTATGTATAAATATATATTTTGCGCTTGGCAATTATACATACATATTAATGTATGTTATTTGTATTATGTAGAGGTATACATATATGTTTGCACTAAATATATATGCCTATATGTCTGTACGTATGGTTTTTTACTATTTTGTTTGTGTTTTTGTCTCTTATTTTTTTTGAGATTTGCTATTTTTACTTTGTTACTAAATATGTGTATACAATCCCGCTTACTGCTGTATAGTATTAAGCAGAAAGGGTTTGCCGGAAAGTATTTGCTTGAACATTAGTTGCTATTGGTAACTTGGTGTATTTTCAAAACACAAAGGTAAGGTATTATACTTTTTATATATTTGACATACAATAATTTTTTGTTTTCCGTTAAAGAGGTTTTCAATTACAGGTTTTGTATCAGATACGACTGTAATTTTAGGCATACATACAAACGTGCATAATAGGCAACAACAATAAATGGAAACGATACAATTCCCTTTATCTTACCGCAAGGGTTTTTTGGGGGGATATATGTGGAAATGTACGGGAGTACGAAGAGCTTGATAAGCTGGCCGACAGGGGTAATGCTCGAAAATTCTACGAAAAGATGCGGCGGCTTACAGAAGGTTTCAAGACCGGAGCATACTCTTGTAGAACCCCCGAAGGTGATCTAGTCACTGATGCCCAAAGCATACTTAAATTATGGAGGGAACACTTCTCCAGCCTGCTGAATGGCAGTGAACACATAACACCAGGAGAAGGCGAACCCGATTCCCCAATCGATGACGATGGAGCAGACGTTCCATTGCCCGACCATGAAGAAGTTCGAATAGCAATTGCCCGCCTGAAAAACAACAAAGCGGCAGGGGCCGATGGATTGCCGGCCGAGCTATTCAAACACGGCGGCGAAGAACTGGTAAGGAGCATGCATCAGCTTCTTTGTAAAATATGGTCGGACGAAAGCATGCCCAACGATTGGAATTTAAGTGTGCTATGCCCAATCCATAAAAAAGGAGACCCCACAATCTGCGCCAACTACCGTGGGATTAGCCTCCTCAACATCGCATATAAGGTTCTGTCGAGCGTATTGTGTGAAAGATTAAAGCCCACCGTCAACAAACTGATTGGACCTTATCAGTGCGGCTTTAGACCTGGTAAATCAACCACCGACCAGATATTCACCATGCGCCAAATCTTGGAAAAGACCCGTGAAAGGAGAATCGACACACACCACCTCTTCGTCGATTTCAAAGCTGCTTTCGACAGCACGAAAAGGAGCTGCCTCTATGCCGCGATGTCTGAATTTGGTATCCCCGCAAAACTAATACGGCTGTGTAAACTGACGCTCAGCAATACTCAAAGCTCCGTCAGGATCGGGAAGGACCTCTCCGAGCCGTTCGATACCAAACGAGGTTTCAGACAAGGCGACTCCCTATCGTGCGACTTTTTCAACCTGCTTCTGGAGAAAATAATTCGAGCTGCAGAACTCAACAGAGAAGGTACCATCTTCTATAAGAGTGTGCAACTGCTGGCGTATGCCGATGATATTGATATCATCGGCCTCAACACCCGCGCCGTTAGTTCTGCTTTCTCCAGACTGGATAAGGAAGCAAAAGAAATGGGTCTGGCAGTGAACGAGGGCAAGACGAAATATCTCCTGTCATCAAACAAACAGTCGTCGCACTCGCGACTTGGCACTCACGTCACTGTTGACAGTCATAACTTTGAAGTTGTAGATAATTTCGTCTATCTTGGAACCAGCGTAAGCACCACCAACAATGTCAGCCTGGAAATCCAACGCAGGATTACTCTTGCCAACAGGTGCTACTTTGGACTGAGTAGGCAATTGAAAAGTAAAGTCCTCTCTCGACGAACAAAAGCCAAACTCTATAAGTCGCTCATAATTCCCGTCCTGCTATACGGTGCAGAGGCTTGGACGATGACAACAACGATGAGTCGACCTTAAGAGTTTTCGAAAGAAAAGTTCTGCGAAAGATTTATGGTCCTTTGCGCGTTGGCCACGGCGAATATCGCATTCGATGGAACGATGAGCTGTACGAGATATACGACGACATTGACATAGTTCAGCGAATTAAAAGACAGCGGCTACGCTGGCTAGGTCATGTTGTCCGGATGGATGAAAACACTCCAGCTCTGAAAGTATTCGACGCAGTACCCGCCGCGGGAAGCAGAGGAAGAGGAAGACCTCCACTCCGTTGGAAGGACCAAGTGGAGAAGGACCTGGCTTCGCTTGGAATATCCAATTGGCGCCAAGTAGCGAAGAGAAGAAGCGACTGGCGCGCTGTTGTTGACTCGGCTATAATCGCGTAAGCGGTGCCTACGCCAGTAAAAAGAAGA
>JBAWJQ010004131.1:0-11493 GCA_037783105.1 Bactrocera zonata | reverse complement strand
TAAATAAATGTGTCTCTGAATGGATAAATATCACTAGCTAGACAAGTTTCCAGCATAAAGCATTTCTTAATTGAAAAAACTAGCAGAACCGTTTAATAGTTCTGTGAAACTAAAAATTTAATCGGTTAATTTTCAAGTGTTAATATGTGATTATAAAAACCAACGTTGTGATATTTTATTGCCAATTTTTGCTTGTTCTACGAGTTTTTTTTTAATTTTTTCTTTGTTTGTGAGAGTAAATTTTCCCATTCCTCTTCTTCCTAAAGGCTTGCAGCTAATAGTACTTCCAAAACATACCATTCTAATTATTCGTTATTTGAGTTAAAAATGGTGATCTATTTCGTTATGTCTTCCAAATGTTGCCCGCGACTACATCGGTCTATTCGTTGAGTCCAATTTTCGATAACTCGTTCGAGCATTGACTGGCATATGACACGCATGATGTTTGGCTTCAGATCATTAATCGAAGTGGGATTGTCCGCATAAGCTTTAGACTTTACGTGTCCCCACAGGAAAAAGTCTAACGGTGTGATATCAGACGATCTTGGTGGCCAATCCACCGGCCCAAAATATGAAATTATCTGCTCACCAAAGTGTTCTCTAAATAAATCCATTGATTGATGCGTTGTGTGGGAAGTGGCGCCGTTTTGTTGAAACCAAATATCGCACCAAATCGTTACTTTTTCTGGATGAAATGACAGCTTTCGAATCTTTTGAATTTCTTTAGGCTGTTCTTCATTGAGCCATTCGTTGTTCGAAACTTTCTTGGAACTTTTCAAGAGCCCATAGAGCAAAGCGATGCTGCTTAGGAAGGTTGAGCGGCTTCAGTTTTTGTACAAGCTGTATTTTGTATGCTCTCAATTTAAAATCTTGTCGTTAAGTGCGCCAAGTAGTTCTATACGTCAGTCCGAATTGCTGCGAACACCGCCGAATCGACTCTCTACGGTCTTCGTCTACACTCTCAGCTACGGCTGCTATATTTTCTTCACTGCGTACTGGTCGTGGTCTATTCGGTCGAATATTATCCAATTATGAATGCTGGGTCTCAAGATAATTCATGGTGTTGCGAATAGTACGCTCAGTAGGCCGATTATGATGACCATAAGTTGAGCGAAGTTCGGGGAACACATTCTTTACAGAAAGTGAATATTCGCAATAAAGTTGAACGATTTATGAAATATTCCTTCAATTTGCTTAAGTTCTCTTAAATACAAAATTTAAATTAGTTAAATTTTAAACCCCCCCTCTCATTACTTGATTACTATAATTATTTCACAATTTCTACATACATACATATATATGTACGTGTGGATTGCTAACTAAAATGTTGTAATTATTATAACTAGCCACAACAATTTTCACACAAGATGCCAAAACAGTGAACCGAATTCGTGAGCCAGGCACCTACACCTTCACTGAAGCATTGGCTCTAACAAGTAAGTAGACAAATAGAGCATAACAACAAACTCTCATGCTCCTGCAATGTTTCCCCTGCAGATTTTGGCAAATTCAACTATGTTTTGATTCTCATCTCCGGCTTGGTGACGGGCACACTGGTGCTGGAGACCACTTCAATAGGCTTTGTGCTGCCCATCGCTCAATGCGAATTGCAACTGACCAATCGCGACAAGGGTATACTCAGCGCAATCAATTTTGTGGGCATAATCGCTAGTTCACATTTGTGGGGATTTTTTGCTGATACCAAGGGACGTCGGCAGGTTTTATGGTCCACTTTGCTGGCAGCATTTGTGTCTACTGTTTTCTCCAGTTTTGCACACAATTTTTGGACGATGGTTTTACTGCGTTTCGTTAATGGATTCTTGTGAGTAACAGGATTTTGACAGTATAGACTAAGGATAAAACGATTTTGTTTTTAACTGTGAATGAATGATTTATTTATTGATATTAGTAGGTTTTGATTTTCGGGTAGCAAAACTTTAAATTCGTGGGCTTTAAATTTTTATTTATATAATGTTCGACGGAAAAAGAATTTTGATGTTATTAGATGTTCTGAAATGTTTTACAGAAAATAACTGTTTTGGGAAGCTGAAAAAATCTAAAAATTAGCCCTTCGATATTATAAGGTAGTTAGGTAGTTCATCTATTGTAAAAAAAAATACTTTTTGGTTTTGGTATCTGAGATAATTTCTGGAAGAATGCCGGGATGTTGTTGTTAATGAAGACCGGAAGAATGAGCCAATCCAAAGTGAAAACGATGCTCATTGTCTTTTTTGACATCAAAGGCATCGTCCACCATGAATATGTTCTCCTGGACAAACCGTCAACGTCAAGCTTTACGTGAAAATCCTCAAGAGACTCAAACGAAGGGTCAATTGGGTCCGACAAGACATCGCAGCCGATTAGTAGTTGCATCATGACAACGCCCAGGCTCACACCGCGTTTCTTGTGAACAGCTACCTAACTAAGGCCGACATCCCAACGATTCCGCAGTCGCCACACAACCCAGATGTGACCCTGGGACTTTTTTGTTTCATGCCTTAAAAGGCCAATGAAAGGCAAACAATAATTTTTTTTTATTTTCTGGCAAACTCTGTAGTTTCCATTAAAACATACTATTATCAAATGTAGAGCATTTCGTGAAGGATTTTTCACATTATACATACATTTTTTTTAAATAGTGTGTCCAGCACTGCTATCATTTACGCTTACCTTGGCGAATTCCATGCACCAAAAACACGTTCCCGCGAGTTAATACCAGTATCAACGACATTTATACACAAGTATATGAGAAACGCTGATAAAGCCAGCTCTGCCTAAACAAATAAACAAGAGTATCAAAACAAGACTTTGAACTCATATCTGAATACAAGACATGCATAGGCCACAAGATAAGCCGCATGATAAGCACTTGTTTATAATAAATAATAAGATTAGACTTTAGACCTAAGCCACAAAACATGGATATGTTATCAACTTAACGAATAGTATATAAGACATAGGATAATACAAAAACATGTTCATTTTAACTATGTAATTCAAAAGAATAAAGTTCATATTCAGCAAAAGAATATATAGTTTTTGAAACCATTCATAAGTATATGAATTAACTGGGGGCTCAACCGCTCTTTACTGGGAAGGAGGAGATCGCACAACAGGACATCGGCATCCTTAAGAATCTTCGAAGCGCATAAAGAAGGACATCTAAATCCTCAAGCTGAAATCTTTAGTAAAGAAAGCCAAAATCTTTAAATCTTCCTTAACGAAGACAGACACTCAAAAAATGAGTCAAGGAGCAAAACGGACAATGCCTAACGAGGACATAAATCCTTCAGCTACAGTCCCTACCACTCCTGAAAACTACATAATGTCCTACATTCAGAATCAGTTCTCGAAATTGGACGAAGAAAGGAGAAAGGACAAGGAGTTAATATTACGGATGTTCCAAACTACAAATCCTAATACTAGCGAAACTTCTACTCCAACAATATACCAAGAAGCCACGATGCAATACCAGAATGTAACAGATGTACAAATCGAAGTCATAAAGGAATTACCTATTTTCCAAGGAAACAAAGAAGAGTATACGATATGGAAGTCACATGTAATGAAAGTCATGGAACCACTCCAAGTATTCCAGAATACACCTCAATTCTACAATATCATTACAACCTTCAGAAGAAGAATCACGGGGCATGCAGATATGTTACTTGAATGCAACAACACACCTCTCAACTTCTACAGTATCATGGAAGCTTTGGACGCACTATATCACGACCCAAACGCACTGTATGAAATACAAGAACACATGAAGAACTTGGCACAACAACCAACAGAAGACTTGGACACTTATTTCCAATACACATTGACATTGCACAGGAAGCTGATTAAAAATACAGTGGACCTTCTAAAAACAGAAATAAATAACAAATATATTGAACAAGAATCTATAACACAATTTATTAAAGGATTAAAAAATAAAAATTTGGCAACAGCCTTAGCATCAAATCAATATCAAAGTTTAATGCAAACCTATACAAGTGCTAAACAAATCGAAATACGATTACAACAAACTAGTGAAAATAAAAATCTAAGACGACCTATCGAAATCCAAAAACAAAATTTAAATAACTTTTGGCAAAGACCAACTAATCAACATAGAATAATACCGGAAAAGACAAACCTTTTTAATTTTAATCCACCACAATGGCAAAATAATAATTTAAATCAATGGTCAAGAAACCAATATAATCAACCTAATCATAATAATCATAATAATAACAACTTCAGGCAAAATCAATTCCAACCAAGGCAACAAATGAGGAACAATTACAATTATACACAACCTCAAAGAGGATTTAATACATATCAACCACCACAAGAACGCATGGATGTTGACGAACCTCAAAGAAACAGTGGGTGCAAACGAAATCACTCTAACAGAAACATCATTCCGCAAAAGATACAAAGGATCAACACACAGCAACAACCTGAACCTCAGCCAGAACAAACCTTCAGACACATGGAAGAAGCTGACGATACATCGAGTACTTTTTTAGGCTAAAGAATGGACTGCCTTGCCTTACACTCAAGGATGGTCCGACACAACAAGAAGTGAATATCATGATCGACTCAGGCGCTACAAACAACTACATATCAAAAAAATGCAGAATAGGTAAGAGTATATCAATAGATCCTGTATGGACAAAATCAATGCATGGATATTCCATCATGACTAGTAAAAAAATAATACATCTGTTAAACCATGATATACCATTTTTTGAACTAGAAGATATCAAAGATTTTGATATGATAATAGGATTTTGTGGATTAAAAAAATTAAACGCAGAAATAGATTTCACGTCACTACAATTAAAATATAAAAATAAAAACAAAAATCAAAAAATAAATTACACAAATGATAATAAAGATTATGAAGAGGAGATTAGAGAAATAATTAGGAGAAATAATAAAACAGAAAAGTTACCATTTACCACAGCGATAGAAGCAACCATTAGGACAGAAAATAATGAACCTGTTTGGACGAAACAATACCAATATCCGTACGCAGATAACGATTTTGTCAATTCAGAAATAAAAAAATTATTAAAGAATAATATAATACAACCTAGTAGAAGTCCTTATAACTCACCAGTTTGGACAGTACCAAAAAAGGGTATAGATGAAAATGGAAAACCCAAGAAAAGATTAGTGATAGATTTTCAAAAATTAAATTCAAAAACTATAACAGATAGATATCCTATTCCGGACATAAACATGACAATACAAGCGTTAGGTAAAGCTAAATATTTTTCTACGATAGATTTAGAAGCAGGATTTCACCAAATTATGATAAAAAAAGAAGATAGGGAAAAAACAGCATTTTCCATAAATGGAGCTAAATATGAATTCATACGAATGCCCTTCGGATTAAGAAATGCACCCTCAATATTTCAAAGATGTGTTGATGATATTCTACGAGAATATATAAATAAATTTGCATTTGTATATATCGACGACGTGTTAATATATTCCTCGACACCTGAAGAACATATTAAACACATCCAAATAATAGTAAGCGCATTACATAAAGCAAATATGAAAATCTCCGATGAAAAATCACACTTCTTTAAAAATCAAGTCGAATATTTAGGACATATAATAACACAAAATAGGATAACGGTAGATCCTAAGAAAGTAGAAACATTAGACAAGTATCCGATACCTCAAACCCTGAAAGAATTAAGGTCATTTTTAGGTATGGCGGGATATTATAGGAAATTTATACAAGGATATAGCAAAATAACAAAACCACTAACCATACATCTACAAGGAGAAAATGGTATAACAAGTAAAAAAATGTCAGCTAAGAAAGAAATTAAATTAGATAAAGAAGCCATAAAAGCTATACAAATAATTAAAACAAAATTAAAAGAACAAGTTGAACTATTTCAACCAGATTTCTCAAAACCTTTTGATTTAACTACAGATGCGAGTAATTTTGCCATAGGAGGAGTCTTATCACAAGAAAAGAAACCTATATTTTTTATATCAAGAACATTAACAAAAACAGAAGAAAATTATTGTACAACGGAAAAAGAATTATTAGCAATAGTATGGGCTATTGGAAAACTTAGGAATTATATTTACGGTATAGCAGATTTAACTATACACACTGATCACCAGGCTTTGATATTTTCTATTTCGGACAAAAATCCAAATATAAAACTAAAAAGATGGAAACATTTTATACAAGAATCTGGAGCAAAAATAGTATACAAACCAGGAAATCAAAACGTAGTAGCAGATGCATTATCAAGACAAAAAATTAACACTTCAACAATAGAATCGATGCACTCGACACGTAGTTCACCAAACGAAAACTATACATACGCAAAACAAACGATAAATTCATTTAAGAATCAAATCATATTAAAGAAAACTGAACGAAATAAAAAAGAAACACAAACGACCTTTCCAAAGTATCACAGACACATTATTGAATACCAAAACACTGAATATCTAACAAAAACCTTAAAAGAAATTTTTACACCTAATTTCAATAACGCGATTAAAATCGATGAACAAGAACTATTCTCAATAAAATCACTACTAAGTAAACATTTTCTAAACTACAAGCTCTTTATAGCACAAAATCTAGTCGAAGACATAACAGACAAAAACAGGCAATTGGAAATTATAACAAATACACATAACCGAGCGCATAGAAATGAGAAAAATAACGCGATGGAAATTAGACAACAATATTTTTGGCCCGATATGGCGAAACAAATCAAAAACTTTGCACGAAACTGTTCAAATTGTTATGAACAAAAATACGAGCGTAGACCAACAAAACAACTGATAGGGAGAACACCAGCAACAAATCTACCAGGAGAATCTATAAGTATGGATATATTCCACATAGGAAATAGAACATATATAACTAGTATGTGTAGGTACTCAAAATATTTATTAATGAGAGAAATAGCAGATAAAGTCAACACCGTAGACAAACTAGAAGAAATTCTCACACTTACATACCCATATTGTAGAAACCTACAAACCGACAATGAGAGTATATTCACATCGATATCTTGTTTGTCACTATACCGACGACTTCATATAACACATAATCGTACGCCAACAGCTCATTCGACATCAAACGGTTCAGTTGAACGCTTGCATAGCACACTGATAGAAATCGCAGCAACATTAGCTAAACAAAATAACACCGATCCAGTTACGGAAATATTTAACGCAGCATACGAGTATAATAGGACAATACACTCGGTGACCAAACAAAAACCGGTAGAAGTATTTTTTAATAGGAAGAATTATCCAGAAATAAAACAATTGATTGAAAAAAACAAAGACGAAGTTTTAGAATATCATAATAAGAAAAGAACACAAAAAGTTTATGAACCAAAACAAATAATTTACGCACTATCAAAACGACGTACAAAAACTGAACAAAAATATCTAAAATACATAGTTATAGAAAACCGTGAGGACACAGTTTTAGTAGAGAGAGGAGGAAGACAACATGTCTTACATAAAGATAACATTCGTAATACTCCTATTGAATTTAATAATAAACATAAAAGCATACACAGTGAGCAATCTAAAAAATAAAAAATTTATATTCACCGAAACTGACGACGCATACCTATATGAAGATACCGAATTTTTATATCATTTATTTAATTTAACGACAATAATGGAAAGATACAAACAGATAGAATATAGATCAATTGGCAGGACACAACAGGATATTATAAACGAAAATAGAATCTCAAATTTAATTGAACAAACTATTTCACACTCAATACAAAAAAGATCAATAAACATTTTAGGGACTATAATAAAATTTATAACTGGGATTCCAGATCATGACGATCTTATTGAAATAAAAACACATTTAAATGAAATAATAGAAAATAATAATCAACAGAGAGTCATTAACTCACACTTTGAACGGTCAATCTCAAAGGTTGATCCTCAATCAATCTCAACAAGCCTGGTCATATCAGAAACTTTGAAGGAATTAGAAACCCTATTCGAAACTATAAATTCTGTAAAGACAGGAAATTACTTGTCTAAGTCTTTAAATTTAAATGATATAAAACAAATAATAAAAAACGAAAAGTTAGATATTCCAGTTTTAAATGTAATGGAATACTCTACAATAAATGTAATTAGAATTAAGGATACATATGTAATCATTTATAAATATCCTTTAATAACGCAAAAATGTAAATTATTTAAAATAACATCATTAAGCTATCTGCATGGCAAATATATATTAGACAAATATATAGCTCAATGTAATATAAATAATTATTCAAGAGTAAAAGAATGTAAACAATCACTAAATACTTTTATATGTAAAACCAACAAGGATAATGAATGTATTTCGAAATTAGTGCTAAAAGAAAAAGCAAATTGTAAAACTATTGAAGAAACAAATGCAAATATCACAATATTAGATTATGGTAATATAATATTAGATGGAAAATATGAAATTAATAACGAAACTATCTCAGGAGTAAACTTGATCCAGTTCAATGACACCATTAAAATAAATGGACGAAAGTACATAAACATACAGGATACAATAAAACAGATAATCCAACATGAAGGCACCATAACAATTGATGAAGTAATCAACTCCAATGAAGAAACTAAATTTACGAATATCCGGAAGTTACATAAACTACTCATTCCAATCGAAGATCACCCGATCCAAACTTTTTGCTACACAATTACAACATTTGGAATTATAATCCTGATAATTTGGACACTACTCAAATTAATCAAACTACGACAAGTTACTCAAGAAAGAAAGAAACTACACGAACTCCAAAAACTCACAGCCAACTTTACATTATAAAAATGAGGACATTTTGTTTTTTTTTAAGAGGGAGGAGAGTTAATACCAGTATCAACGACATTTATACACAAGTATATGAGAAACGCTGATAAAGCCAGCTCTGCCTAAACAAATAAACAAGAGTATCAAAACAAGACTTTGAACTCATATCTGAATACAAGACATGCATAGGCCACAAGATAAGCCGCATGATAAGCACTTGTTTATAATAAATAATAAGATTAGACTTTAGACCTAAGCCACAAAACATGGATATGTTATCAACTTAACGAATAGTATATAAGACATAGGATAATACAAAAACATGTTCATTTTAACTATGTAATTCAAAAGAATAAAGTTCATATTCAGCAAAAGAATATATAGTTTTTGAAACCATTCATAAGTATATGAATTAACTCGCGCAATTATGTGCTCAGCAGTCATATTTTCGGTTGTTGCGATGCTTCTGCCGATGATCGCTTACTTGGTGATAAATCAAGACTGGGTTTTGCCTTTAACATTTCTACGCATAAACTATAGACCATGGCGGGTCTTTTTAATCGTATGTGGTGTTCCCGGATTACTTTGCAGTATTATAATTTATATTTTGCCCGAAAGTCCAAAGTTTTTACTGACAGTCGGTGAGGAGACCAAGGCCATACAGGTTTTGCAAAAAATGCACCGCTGGAATAATGGAAAGGAAACACTTAGAGTAAGATAAAAAATTATAGTAGATAGTCTTTTCACCAACGAAATCCTCTCTCACAGATTAAACACATTCTCCCAGATGATGACACTTCGATAATAACACCGAAAGTTAACAACTGCGATTCGAGTTCGAATTTCGCACTCGTATTTTTGCAAACTATGTGGAATCAAACCGCGCCACTATTCCAACGGAAATATTTGCAAATTACGGTAATAATTTGTAATATTCAATTTTGGGCATTAGTCGCGGCCAATGGCCTCTATATGTGGTTCCCGCAAACAATCAATAGTGTGGTGGCATTCATAAAGGAACACCCGGGCGAGCACAAACAAATATGTGAAATTGTCTATGACCAGCAAGACGCGTTATACAAAACTGATGGAGTGAGTAAAATTTCTTGTAAGCACATTAAACTAAAAAAATAAATTCTAAACTTTACTTTTAGACGATCGAGTGTGTGGATAAACTGGAGACCCCCACATTTTATTACTCGCTTATTATGGAAATACTTTACGCCAGCTCATTCGCAGTAGTTGGTTTTATCATAAATCGTGTGGGAAAAATATTGATTCTTTGTAGGTCTTCATATAAGATTTTCAAATCAGTATAAATAATAAAATTTTTTTCAGTTATTACCATAATATTCTTCACATCCTGCGGCTTGGCTTCGGTCTTCATAGTCAATCCAGTTATTGCCGCCTACCTGTATGTGCTTTTTTTCGTCGTAGGCGTAGCAATAATTGTGCTGAATGCTATTACAATAGATCTGTATCCAACACACTTGCGGTAGGAAAATATGTAAAAAAATTTACTTAAATAAATTGCAATTTTTTCGTAAAAATAGCGCCATGGCTGCATGCATATCGCTTATGGTGGGTCGTGTTGGAAGTATAGCCGGGGCCAACGTTGCCGGAGCTTTGATGGGTCACCACTGCGAATGGAATTTCTATATCTGCTGTGGAGCTCTGTTCGTTTGCGCTTTTCTTGCTTTGCTGCTGCCACGTAAAAATGTTCATGGTGAATCGTAAACAGAATATAAACTTTAAAAACTTTAGGCAAAGCTCTTGGTGAAATTTAAGAAAGCACATTTTAACCTCAAAGCAAAGGCAAAAACCAGTTATTATTTATTTTATACGAAGCCTATGAAATTACAAAAAATTAATAAATGTATATTAAAATAAAATTATGACAGTTATGTTCAGTTATATGTATGTACCATCTGATCATCTTTGACTCGGACTGACAAAAAATAATAAATACATTTTCATGCATTTTAACACAAATATTTATTACAGCCTTCAAAATAAGCTCGATTTTTTTTCAGGTCTTTTGGTAGGATTAAAATATGATGGATTGATCTATGAGGTTACAAAACTGCAAAGATCATGAGCAAAAATATACAAAGTTTCTACTCACTCTTGATAGAGGAGACTGTAGGAACATAATTGGAATACTCACTGCTTTGATGGCAAGACGCCTGCAGAATGGGGCTGACGGATCGAGGTGACTGCAGGAAATGTCAAGAGCAAGGCACCAGGGAAATAATGGAACATCTCTTATGCACTTGCAAGACGCTTGCAGCGCATGTTATGAAACACTGGAAAAGGCGTCCATAGTTAGAACGCAGATCCTATTATACATAGTATATCTCTTCGTAAACCGTAAGCTGCCAAACCAATGTGCTAAAAATATTCTAGTGGATATATGATATCAACCATCATAAAGAATAGATTTGTTTCAATCGATCTGATTTACACGTGCACCTTCAGTGAGCCAGTCCAAGTTAAATTTGGTCAGTGGGTGTATACCAGTAAAGAATTGAACACACTCTCACAAAAAATTAATAAAGAGCATAAAAAGGCAAGTCCCCTTTTGTTTACAAACAACAAACTTACAAAAACTGAGAGCCAACATTTATGATAATTGATGAGAAAGTCCAATGTGTATGTTT
>JBAWJQ010004130.1:0-11578 GCA_037783105.1 Bactrocera zonata | reverse complement strand
TAGGGTGATTTTTTAAGAGCTTGATAACTTTTTTTAAAAAAAAAACGCATAAAATTTGCAAAATCTCATCGGTTCTTTATTTGAAACGTTAGATTGGTTCATGACATTTACTTTTTGAAGATAATTTCATTTAAATGTTGACCGCGGCTGCGTCTTGGGTGGTCCATTCGGAAAGTCCAATTTTGGGCAACTTTTTCGAGCATTTCGGCCGGAATAGCCCGAATTTCTTCGGAAATGTTGTCTTCCAAAGCTGGAATAGTTGCTGGCTTATTTCTGTAGACTTTAGACTTGACGTAGCCCCACAAAAAATAGTCTAAAGGCGTTAAATCGCATGATCTTGGTGGCCAACTTACGGGTCCATTTCTTGAGATGAATTGTTGTCCGAAGTTTTCCCTCAAAATGGCCATAGAATCGCGAGCTGTGTGGCATGTAGCGCCATCTTGTTGAAACCACATGTCAACCAAGTTCAGTTCTTCCATTTTTGGCAACAAAAAGTTTGTTAGCATCGAACGATAGCGATCGCCATTCACCGTAACGTTGCGTCCAACAGCATCTTTGAAAAAATACGGTCCAATGATTCCACCAGCGTACAAACCACACCAAACAGTGCATTTTTCGGGATGCATGGGCAGTTCTTGAACGGCTTCTGGTTGCTCTTCACCCCAAATGCGGCAACTTTGCTTATTTACGTAGCCATTCAACCAGAAATGAGCCTCATCGCTCATCGGACACGGACGCGAAACACATTTCGAACCGAACACTGATTTTGGTAATAAAATTCAATGATTTGCAAGCGTTGCTCGTTAGTAAGTCTATTCATGATGAAATGTCAAAGCATACTGAGCATCTTTCTCTTTGACACCATGTCTGACATCCCACGTGATCTGTCAAATACTACTGCATGAAAATCCTAACCTCAAAAAAATCACCCGTTACTTACAACCGTTAGGCGAATAAAATTATAATACTCTGTAGTAACTGGTTTCAAGAGTATAATAAGAATGTGGAATAATAGGTTAGTATAAAAAAAATTTTTTTTTTGAGAAAAACTATAACTTGTAAGCTGTTACATTTTAAACTACATTAATTGAAGATTATCTGAGATCCTGTTCGTTTAGCACAATTATAATATTGCAAACTTAATTATTTTGCCTAAACTCAAATCCCACATAATAATATCATTGTTTATAATTACAGGGATATTTGTTAAGTTTTAATTTAATTTTCATTATTATTTCCTTCATTATTTATATTTACGATAGGAAAGTTACCCAAGGCGGATCCAGAGTAGAATTTTGGGAAGGGCACTATATAGTTTTGTTCTTGCAACTCAAAGTCCTTTTCTTTGCGAAGTGTCACTTATGATGGAAATAACGTATAACTTTTAATAACTACTGAGAGTTCTTTTTCAAGATTACGAAATAACGTTGAAGACGTTGAGGGTAATGCACTAATACTGTTCTGTTTTATCTAACTTCGGAATTCCTAAGTTTGCTGGATAACTAACTATCTGCCCTTCTTAGAAATTGATGCTGATTTGCAAGTATAACAGTACTAAAGTAGGAATGCGACAATTTTAATGATGGATATCTACGAATAGCTAAAACTACGACTGGGGATAGCAATATACGTACTGTGCTTCTTCTACAATGAAATTTGATGTAAGGGTTATGCGTATGATCATATTATATTAACAAGATATAAATTAGAAAACATTTTGCAACATTGTTTAAAAGGGCTTAGGTCTGTCAACGGAATTATGCAATTAGGTTAAGTTAAAAACTTGTTCGAAACGTGCGTTGTCCTTTTCACCAGAAAAAGGTCCTGCCGGGCTTTAGACTATAACTCTTGGCGCCAGGGAATTAGCCATGACTAAGGAAATCAAATACTTCGGTGTCATACTGGACTGCACCCGTTAAAGCCACCAAAGCATTTGTAATATGGGAAAGCTTTTGCGTATATACTGAAAATGTAAGGCATGAATAATTAGTTCCATGCTGGCTCTTCTCTCAAGACACGAAAGGTGCTGATGAACTTGCCCGCTCCGCAGAGGCTTCTATGATGGTAGGACTGGAACTCCTTTTGGCTTCTGGTCACCATAAACGAGCTTTTGCGAAAGGAGGATATCGTGAACAGAGATAGGAGCTGGCATGATCTAAGGGAGAGAATAAGTCACTGAAACTGCTGCCAATGATGACCTAAGAGATTAACGAAAATAGCACAACAACTAATTGACTTACAGGACAGGCAGTTTACCATTGACACTTTCGAGCAAAAAAGCAATAGTCTTAACAATATAGTAGATAATTTTGAAGTTAACAAAACAAAAGGTTTTAAAAACTGGTCACCTGTAGTTAAACAATTTTAGACGCCCGACGGTGGCCTGCGAGTGCGAAACTTAGTAATGTCATCAAAGAATGATCCTTTGAGAAACAGCTCGAAGGCTTGTTTATAGACATGTTATATCTTCAAATGCAATCTTTCTTCATCCAGTAACTTTTTATATGGTTTTCGATTAGCTTAAAAAATTAAGAGAATTAATTGAACCTAGTAATTGATTATTACGATATTACAAGCGATAGAACGCAGCCAATTTCAATACAATAATATATGAGAGAGATAATATAATATATCTACAGTTCTTTCGCCCTTCTATTTAAATTTTAATAGTCGGCATGTGCGGCCGATATTCCACTATGCCAGAAGCATACGAATTTCCTCTTTTTCCAAATCGAATAGAAGGGTGACTTCTCTGGCTACTTCATCTGCTTCATAGTTGTCAGGAATATCATTATGTCATGGGATCCATTTCAAGCTTATCATGAAATAGGCTTTTTAAAGTCGCTTGGCCATTTGTATATATCAATATATTCCTATTGAGCGCACTCTCTGATCAACAAGGCTTTCTTTAATTGCTGTGCTCTCCGATTGGAAGACATTTAAGTGGTCTGGTAGATGGAAGGCGATTTGGTTTACAGTTTTTTTTTTTTTTTTTTTTTTGTTTATAGTAGGGGGAAGCATCGAAAGCCGAAGTGCGGAACTTTAATCCGCTAAACCTAACCTACTCCCAACTTAGGTCTCTCCCACGGAACCGTCGGCTAGGTATTACTTCGTGGGAGGGACAAGACATTTAAGTCTCCTCTATTGCGCGGACTGACGGACGCCTAGTCTGTTGAAAAGATTTCAGTTTGGTCATTATGAAAGCTGACGCTTCGCTGACAGCTTTCCTTTTATCAGTCGTCTGACACATGAGTGTCGTCAAGTTATCGACCGTTAAACTACCACCGAGTGTGGTTTTTAGCTGTTCCCTTGTATTCGAAAATCGAGGGCAATAAAATAATAAATGTTCAGAGTCTTCTATATATCGGAATCGGAAAAGGTAGCTTCTAAAGCATCCATGTCCACTAAGTATTTGGGTCAGATAGAAATCTAAGTCCCCATGTCGTCTGTCTATCCACGAGTGGATGTCCGGTCGATGGGTCCAGCGCCCCTTGGGTGAAGAATTCCACCGCTCCTGCCATATTTTAGTACTCTTGGCTTAGCTAGGCTACTAGTTTCTCCTCTGCCCTTACTGATACTGTTTTAGGCGTTGATAACTGATGTAAACGCTCGAGTTCATCTCCCTGGATGTCAATGGGCGGCATGCTGGCTAATACAGGGTAGGCCATTTAAAGTTGACCCATCTGGCAACACTGTAACTTTTAACAGCGCTGACAAATCGGCTAATGTCATACCGCGTTAGAAGCGTCATTCGAAGACAATTTATACCATGGAACAGTACACTCCAAAAGAACGCGCTGAAATTGTTCAGCTTTATATTCAAAATAACTTTTCAATTGTGTTAACTCAACGTGCGTTTCGCAAAAAAAATAAAGTGAAAAGTGCTCCAGTTAAGAACACAATTAAGTCTTTATACGCAAAATTTGTGAACACCAGTAATCTCAGTAATGCCAGTCATGCATCCAGACAACGCACAAGACGTTCTGATGAAAATATCGAAGCTGTACGAGCCAGTATTGAGGAGACTCCATCGACATCGAGTTATCGCCGCTCTCAGGAATTAGACATCTCTCGCACCACTCTCCGACGCATAATTCATAAAGATTTGAAGATGTTTCCATATAAAATTCAAATGGCACAAAAACTAAACCCAGCTGATTATCCGCGACGCCTTAATTTTGGCAAATGGGCAAATGGGTCAACTTTAAATGGCCTACCCTGTACTTCAGCAGTGTCGGTTGATATAGTCCGGAAAGCACTAATTACCCGAATTGCAGAAAGGCTATGCACTGCAATTATTTGTTTAGCATACGCTTTTATATCCATTGCCTGTATCCATACTGGTGCCGCATACAGTATTACGGAACTCATTGCCTTCGCTATTAAGAATCGAGGGCTGGAACACACACAGCCTCTATTGGTCATCATTCCCGATAGGGCATTATAAATTCTGTTTGCCTTGGCGGAAGTATACTCCAAGTGTTCTTTAAATTTTAATTTGGAATCTAATATTACTCCCAGATACTTTAATTGCGGCTGCGAGGTAATCTTGCATTCCCTTATGGTGAGCTCTATTCGTTCTTCTATCTTCCTAGTGCTTATCAGTAAAACTTCGGTTTTTTCCTCCGCCAGTTTCAGACTCACAGAAGAGAACCATTGTCGTAGACTATTTAAGCATTCATTACATTTATTTCTCAGGTCGGCTAATTGTTTGGCGACTGCTACCACCATGAGGTCGTCCGCATAAGCTACTAGTTTCACGTCTGTTGGTTGCTGTCTTCTTAGCACCCCGTCATATATAAGGTTCCATAATAGTGGGCCTAATACTGAGCCTTGTGGTACTCCACTCGAGATAGGGTAGCTCTCGGTTCCTTCGTCCGTCTCAAAAATCAGCTTTCTGTTTCTAAAATAACTCGTTATTATGTTTATGAGGTATTCAGGGGCCCGTATTTCATCCAGGGCTTTAAGTATGTCTGCCCATTTTGCTGAGTTGAACGCATCCAGGGTTATCAGCGCACAATACTTTTTTGTGCCACCTTTCCATCTTTTTCTACTTACTGCACATTTCGCAATATCGACGACTTCTCGTAGTGCGTCAATAGTGGATATCTTTTTTATGAAGCCGTATTGTCTCTCTGATAATCCGCCGGCTTTTTGGATTGCTAGTTCCAAGCGGTTTCTTACAATGCTTTCGTACACTTTCCCACTCATGTCGAGCATGCAAAGGGGTCGATATGATGAAGGTTCTTCTGGTGGCTTTTTTGGCTTTGGGAGTAAAACCAGGCGCTGAATCTTCCACGGATCGGGGAACAGCTCTTCTAATATGCACGCATTGTACATGTTAATAAATAAACTGGGTCTAAGAGTTATGGCTTCTTTAAGGGCTCTATTTGGTATACCATCTATTCCGGGTGCTTTAGAGTTTTTGATTTTTTTCGCAATAGCCAATAGTTCGTCTTCTGTGACTAATAGGGGTGGCTCCGTAGCTTCGTTTCTTTTAATATAGGAAATGGATGCATGTGTAGGGAATAACGCTTCGACAACCTTTTTCATAAATGATGTGTTCTTAGGTTGCTGCGACTTATTTTTGAATTTCGACATACAAATTTTGTGTGCCGATCCCCAGGGGTCTATGTTCGCTTCTTCACATAGCTTTTCGAAACAGGATCTCTTACTACGGATAATGGCTGACTTCAGGAGCTTTTTTAGCATTTAAATGCTTCTCTGAGGCGGATTTCGTTTTCCCCACTCTGGTTTCGCTGTGCGCGACGTCTAGCTGTGTGACAGAGCTTCCTCAGCTTGGCAATTTCGTCGCTCCACCAGTATACCGGCTTTCGATTTTTATTTTATCTCGTCCTGCGCATAGTTGCGTCGCATGCTGCAACTAGTTCCTTCTGCACAGTGGATACTAAGTGGGTGGCGTCTTCGCCTGGTGCCTTTGCCGCACTCCAGACGCTCTCAAAGACGTCGGTATCAAATTCCTTTTCACGATAACTACGTTTTCGAGAGGGATTTCTGCGAGACAGTTCCCTTTCTTGGGAGAACGACACTTCAGCGATTATGGTCGCTATTTGTGTAAATATCTGATACCTTCCACTTAATATGTCTGCTAAGCGTGTCGTTAGCAAACATTAGGTCTATTATAGAACCTTTATTACCCTTTTGAAACGTATTTTTTGTGCCATTGTTTAGAATCGTGAGGTTTGTTTTACTCAAAAATTCTAAAATGAGGCGACCACGGTGATTTGTCATTCTGCTACCCCAAGCAGTAGACCATGCGTTAAAATAGATGCTTATCCCTACGGATTTGTCGACCTTTCTCACTATTCTTTGGAAGGGAAGGTAATATTGGGGATCGTGTTTAGATTCAGTTCTGTAGGATTTCGAATTACGTAGCATCGGTAGGAGGCGCAAGTATTTTAAGTTTCACAGAATGCCAATTTTTGCTGGCACCTAAAAGAATCGATTGGTAGCCAAAAATTTCTCTTAACGGTTTCCTCCGTGCGGGTGTCCACTGGTCAATGCGTGTTGCTGCTTACAATGTCATGAATTCAAGCTGGCTCAGGTTTATCAGAGTCATTATATTACAGGCAGGCGGCATATTTGGCGTATTTCCCCAATCATCGTTTTGAGATGGACTGATTTATATGAATTACCGAAGTAAGTGAATTGCTAATGAGGTACCTGGCGATAGGTATACAACGTTAAGAGTAGAGACCACCAAAACCCAATACACAATGCCCCATGTAATGTGGGCTGTGATATCGGTCCAAACGTCAGTGGGAAACGAGGTTACTATCACCGAGCAAAGCGATCGTTTTAGCTGTGTCATTAGCGGCCAAACCTTGACCGTAACGGAAGTAGGTTGTGGTGGTTGTAGTACTATTGCCAAAACTACATCCTCCAGATCAAATAGGCGATATTCTGTACGCGAGGTTCGTGAAAATGGCGTGGGTTGTAGTAAGCGTGTTCTTCGTCTCAAGATGTGGCACCCTGTGGATGGCAACAGAAACACTTTAGAGAAAGGTATACCGAAAAACACACCCCAAGCATAAATAATGGCGATATTGGCGAAGAATAGTCTACATTTCCATCTTGACTTCAGCCTTTCCACAGAAGACTTGCGTCCTTATATAAGACACACTATTGCGAGGTACTAACGGCAGAGCTCAAAAGGCTGGCGGCTACATCCAGCAGAAGGAAACAGGCGTTGGTGGTGAGCGCTGAAACTAATGCCCATCGTACGATTTGGGACACCTCCGACTTATGTCGGCGAAGTGAAGTGAGTTACTTTACAAAGTAGTCTAGTGATAGATACTCGAGGTGAGGAACATATCTAAATAGGACTCATCTTCGGAAACCATCTAGACATAACACTACACACAAGTAGAGATACATTGGTAGAAAACTGGATGGTGCTAAGCACACCGTCGTTCTCTGACCATAGGTACATCTACTTCTCCATTAGATCACAAGCAAAGATCAGAAACGAGGTTAGGACAAATCCCAGAAATACAAAGTGGTATTTCTATAGACATATACTATTTGGCAAGAGACTTAGCACAAAAAAGAAGCCCCCTTGATGGAACGGATTGGGCCTGGGGTTGGAATATAAAGATCTTCTAAAAGACTACAAAAAGGTGGTGCCCTGGACAAAGCGATAATGTATTTAGTTTCCATGAAGCGCAACAATCTTAGAATAATTTTTGTAGTGTCTTTGAAAAGACCAACAAGGAGACGAGACTCTGGAAACTATTATCAAAAAGGCGCATCTCGCCCGGTCTAATTCGTAAAAGTAACGGAGAGTGGACGAACAGATGCCAGAATTCATTAGAAGACCTAATCAGAGTGCATCTTCCAGGCTATAAGGACGCGGTAAGTCCTAGCTAAGAAGGGAGTAGTGTGGTAAACTTTCCTGAGCACATCTTTATGGAGAATGAAATAGATTGGGCAATCCGCTCATTTGATCCATACAAATCCATTAGAGAAAATCTTAGATGTGCAAAGCGCAACACGCATATACGAAAAACTTACATATATTAAAAGGGTTCTTGACTATAAGGTATACACACTTGGAGCATTCCTAGAGATTTCTGGAGCATTAAAGAACGTTGGATCAGAAGCCTCTAGACATCTAGAAGTATAAGAGTAGAATGGAATGACGCTAGAATAACCAAGGAAGTCTGCGGAGGTACTCCGCAAGGTGGAGTACTATCTGCACGACAAAGCTCCTAAGACAGTGGCATATGCGGACGACATTGCCACCTTAACAACAAGTAGGTATTTTCAGACCATTAGCAGTATGGTGACCACCACAGTCCAGAATTGGTAATTGGAAGATAGTCTGCGGTTAAACCCGGAGAAAACGGATCTGCTGGTGTTCTCAAGAAACAACAAAATTCTTAGAAGTTCCCCCCAAAAATGGGACACAACAGGGCGCTGTGCATAATAGAAGAAATTACATACAGGAACCTTCGGGCATAGTTCGGTGGGTAATGGCGGTTTGGGAAGCAGCGACTACATGATCCTACTTTTCAATTGGGAAAGAAGGTTCAAAGTAAATATAGAAAAATGGCGTAAAGGTAAGTTAGGTGCGCACAACACTCTAAACATTTATACGGATGGAATGAAAATGGAGGATTGAGGTGGCGCGGGAATATACAGTCCATAGTCAGGCATAAGGCAGTCTTGTAAGTTGCTCTCTAATGCCCCTGAATGCAACAAGAGTAAGCATCTACGTAGATAGTCGTCAAGACAGTAACCTCGTATCGCATATTGGTCAGAACGAGGTTACCAAGAACGGTGTACGGTTAACCCCGAAAACGTAATAAACATTGTGAAACCTAAGCATTGTCTATACGACGATCTGGACAGAAGCATGATGAAGCAAATCAGAACACGATGGAACAAGCTATTTGGGCGCAAGACTACAAAAGTCTTGTGTAAGACGGTAGATCGGAAGGACACAAAATTCCTAATGGTAGTCGTTGGAAGGGGTCTACCAAACTAACCTAAAATTCCTTAGTCTGAATTGCTTCGCTGGCAGCTGCTTACAGAACTTGATGTTTTTAAGAGCCCCCGATGCATATACTGGCAGCTTTTTATATGCTTTGTAAACGTTTTTCAACGTATTTCTTTTCCATTATTAGCCACCATACCAATGTACCGTAAATCATAATCTACCTTACGACTTCTACACAGCATGAGTTCCACAAGGTGTTAAAAACCTTTTGGACTACATAATTTTTTTATTGGTGTAAAGGACTGCCTTCTTTACCCTAGGCTCTGTGCTTGATTTTCATGAAGGCTCCCGTCTAAAATAAGTCCCAAGTAGCTTACCCAATCCTCTATTGTTAGCCTGCTTATTTGAATAAGGATATTTGGGAATTTACCCGTAACCGCCGTATCATCAGCATAGGCCACGACACGTATTCTTCCTTCCTAGATCTACGAACGTATTGGTAATTTTTAAGATCCAGAAATTGGAGACAACACACTTCTTTGGACGGATCTGCACATCGATGACGCCCCCAGAGTTGAAATTATTGACCTGCTAATGAGCAACTGTACAACTACATATCCAAAAGGTGCAAAGATGCCCAAATCTTTCAGCGCGCTTACTATGGCGTTAGGCTGGATACTATTGATAGCTATTTAATGTCTAAGAAAGCTACAAGGGCGTATTATTTTATATCCATAGGTTTTTCATTATCTGCTAGCATCGAGTTTAGTGCTGTTTTTGTGGATTTTCCTTAAAAATGCGAAACGGCCAGTGTTACTGGGTTTAATTTTTTTATTATTTATTTGTATCTATTTTCCAACGATTTTAAGAGAAATGAGGAAAAGCTATTTGGTCTGAAATCCTTTGGACTTGCATGTGAACTTTTGCTCGCCTTTAGTATATGTATATTTTGACTCTGGAATAAACCATCAGATCCGGCAATTTGAAGGGCTTGAAACTGCTTACCACCCGAGAATTCTGCAAGAATGTAACCTATTACTGTCCCACTGTCTGGTATGTATTTAACCGTATTGTTTTCATAACTGCCTGAGAAGTGAGTACCCATTAATAGGCCTTAAGACATTTTACTGAGTATCATCCCGTTATGGTCTAGCTTTTGAAGGTACTCAATGTTATGCACCGACTGTGCTATAATTTTTCTAAGCTGAGACGCTTCTGTCGTAATCTCGATAATGATCCGAAAAGAAGTGTTCTTCGAAAACTCTCCATAAAGTCACCTTATAATATCAAATACTTCCTATCGGTTTCTAGTGACATACTACCTCTGTTACTAAACAGAAGCTTCGTCATTTACCTCTTTCGTTCATGCCTGTGCTGTCCCATATTGTGTATTGTGCGTTTGAGTCACAATTAAGTATAGCCATTCACTGTCCAGAATCTGCTCTTGTATGAATAGCTTAACACCAGATGGTAATTACTTGTGTCCGCTATTGGAACATAAAAACTGTATAGTTTATAGCTTGGTGTCTTCTGTCAGAAAATATGCCCTCTATTAACCCATGGCACCCATTATGTTGCCACGTGGTTAATTAACGCTACTGAAGCTAATTTATGGCGTTAAAGATTTATTGCTGGATGACGCACTTATAGTCAGTGATGCGATGAATTCTTTAATCAGTAAAAGTAGGATCCGCATCATGGTCCTTTTGGTCTCCACGCCAGATTCTGCTACGGGGTTCTCTAAGGATTTAACTAATTTCCACTCCTCGGATTACAGGCTCTGTATATCTGAGTGTGTCAGTCTTTGTCCCCCAAAAACCCGGATCATAAAAGCATCGCTTAGGCAAAAGAAACTAGTTCAACTGCGACGGACTCCAAGTAAGTATGTAAGATTTAACTAATTTCCACTCCTCGGATTACAGGCTCTGTGTATGAGTGTGTCAGTCTTTGTCCCCCAAAAACCCGGATCATAATAGCATCGCTTATACAAAAGAAACTAGTTCAACTGCGACGGACTCCAAGTAAGTAAGTTTGATAATGTACACATGTGAACTTTTCTTCTATGATAAGCAATTACCACTAACCATAATTACGTCGATGAAGTCAACCCATCGATTACTATGGACGTAGTCGGTGACAAAGGTGGAGGATGGTGTAGAAGTTCACGCAAGTGAGGAAAGTACTCTGATTCCTTTACATATGGCTCAAGGCCCGCTACCTAAAAAAACGCAACCTTTTGACCATGGCAAACGAATTAAGGATTACGATTTGAGGGCATGAACCTGGAATTTCCGGTTCCTTAATTGGGAAGGTGCCACTGCCAGGCTGGTTGATGTCCTCGTTAGAGTGAACGCTGACATCACCACCATTCAAGAAATGCGATAGATTACCTTTTTGGAATGGAAGCAAACCATTTTTAGCAATGACTCTCATTGATGAAACCAGCTTCCAGTACATTATTTTGCTTGTGCAAAGCTAAACCGTAGGCGTGCAAGCGTTCCCTCAAAAATCTCCATTTCGTAGCACAATTTTTACCATTATTATTATTGCAACCGAACACTGTGCAAAGCATTTTAAAAAATATAAAATTTCACAATTAATACAAAACTTGAAAAC
>JBAWJQ010004129.1:0-11740 GCA_037783105.1 Bactrocera zonata | reverse complement strand
CAATTGTTTGGCGACTGCTACCACCAAAGGAGCTATTGGCAAAAGATGGGGTCTCTCACCGAAAGTGGTCCTCTGGCTCTATGACACCATAGTAAAGCCCATCTTGTTCTATGGCGTCTTCATGTGGTGGAGGGCTTTAGGGTAGACCACACTGGCCAAAAAACTCGAGAGCGTTCAACGGGCTGCGGTAATTAGCATATGTGGTGCATTAAGGATACCCCAACTATGGGGCACCATGCCGGTAGGTGCATAGCCGCGAAGGTGGCTATCAGACTCAGAGAAGCTCTCCATCGACTCCTGTTTCAGACTTCCCGACTACTGTATTGTTTTCCAGGCTGAGGTCGCAGCCATGAAGGTTGCAGCTGATTTGCTGCTACGGAGTGCATCCACCTTCAGAGAAGTGACTATCCACTCAGATAGTAAAGCGGCTATATTAGCCTTGAACTCATTCACAGTGCGTTCAGGGTTGGTCGAAGAATGTCTAATGTCGCTATCTCTAGCAGCTAGAGCTTTTTTGATTAGACTAGTGTGGGTGCCGGACCATAGCGGAATTGCAGACAATTGCAAAGCTGATGAGCTAGCAAGGAAAGGTACCCTAGAACCATTATCGGTAGAATGGGAATGGGTCGGTGCTCCTGTTTCTTCTTGTGGTCTACTACTAGACAGCTGGGCCACGCGGATGTTCGTCCAACGCTGGGCCAGCATCGGCACTTGTGCGGTTGCGAAAGCTTCTGGCCCAGGATAGATCGCAGGAGATCTAATGATCTTTTAGCCCTCAGCAAGGCTAACCTCTCACTGTTAGTGGGTCTTTTAACGGGCCACTGTCCTATTGGCTTACATGCGGTAAGAATGGGTATCTTACCGGATGCCGACCGCAGTAGCTGTTTGGAAGAAGATGCGGTAGAAACAAGCCAGCACTTCCTGCTTGACTGTCCCGCTTTTGGGAGGTCAAGACTCAGACACTTGGGGGCGCATACCTTTGGACACCCAACCGAACTGGCGGGGGTTGAAGCTAAGCGTCTGTGTAACTATGTATTGGCTACAAAGCGCTTCGCCAATCTGTAAGTCCGAGCACGGGAGTTCCTTTTCAATGGCATCACAAAGGACTAATTGTTAGTCCACTTGGGATCTTTGATTAGCCATCCTACCTAACCTACCACCATGAGGTCGTCCGCATAAGCTACTAGTTTCACGTCTGTTGGTTGCTGCCTTCTTAGCACCCCGTCGTACATAAGGTTCCACAATAGTGGGCCTAACACTGAGTCTTGTGGTACTCCACTCGAGATAGAGTAGCCCTTAGTGCCTTCGTCTGTCTCAAAAATCAGCTTTCTGTTTCGTTATTATGTTTATGAGGTATTCAGGGGCCCGTATTTCATCCAGGGCTTTGATTATGTGTGCCCATTTTGCTGAGTTGAACGCATTCTTGACATCCAGGGTAATCAGCATTAGTATTGGGTATACTTTTTTTGAACCAAAACGCGTCCAACAAAATAGCTTTGAAAATTTACTAAATATTCATAATGACCTATGTTGTCGGAATAATTAAGTAATGGATATGAACGCGAACATAACGCAATAAAAAAGTCAAAAATCGTACACAAGTAGTCCGCAAAAGCTCAACATTTGTGTAAGATTTTGTGTAAACTTCATATAGCGTTTGCTGCAACGTCAAAGTACATATTTTAGTAATCTTAAGATGGTTCTTTACCGCGTTTTGCAATTTTGTACGAAATCTCCATCCTCTAAGAAATAACCCTATATATATTTGTGACTACACAAATACAGATATTCGGGGAAATATTTCCCTTTACAAAGGCGCACAGTGGCATTTCGGCGGAAAAAATAAGATTTTTCCACTTTCCAATTTCAAAACTTTAATGATTTTGTTTTGTAAAGAAATATTTGGATAAGAAAAATTCAACAAGGTTTTTTATAAAAAGTGAAATTTTATAGTTAAAAAAACTAACAGAAGTCGACGGAAAGTTATTCAATAAAATCAGATTAAAATTATTGTCCAAATAAAGATTTTTTTTGTGTGTAAGTTTATAGCTATGGCTTTTCTTTTATTTTTTAGTGAAAATATAGCACCTACTTGTTTATAAAAAAAAAATTATTGAAATTGGCAAAGTAAGCTAATTTTTATAATTTTTCAAAAATTATACTAAAAAATATCAACTTTTCATTTTTTGATGGAAAAAAACTTTATGTGCTTTGCCTTGCTTAGCCCTCTTACTATAAAAAAAATGAAAGTTCCGAGTCTGTATTTTCAATTAAAAAAAAAAACCGCCATTTACCGTCGATTTTAATTTCCACAAATACTGATGTCTTCAACAGACTTCTTATAACTTCGGATCCTTACATAAGTAGCTTAAGGCGTCATTCGAACAAAATTTCCTTAGAACTAGATCCCATTGTTAAAGATATGGTGCTTGTATAATATTGCAAATAAACACTAACACAATTTTTCGCCTGTTACATATTCAATTAAAACATTGCATATTATATTGGATTTTTATCAAGGTAAAGGTGTAAATAACGTCACTTTGCGTTTAAGTTTAATTTTTTTCATCAGGAGAACTCAATTAAGAAGTGTCCCGAATTTTAAGTCCCTAGGTCCAAAAATAAAAATTCTGGCAATTGCAGTTATATGGGAGGTGGGTGTGGCAGTAGGCGTTTTTCCAAGATTTTTTCAAAATTTCTTAGTTAAGTCCAGAGAAGTGTTTCTGCAAAGTTTCATTGTTGTACGACCACTCCTTCTAGTTTTTTCCAAGAAATGTATGGAGCAGTGCAACTGTGAGGCGCACCATTTTCTGTTACTCATACGCAGTGCGAACCCAAAGAAGACAATAAAATTAAGCCACGCATTATTTGAAGTGAAAATTGTATGTGCGCGCCATTATTAGCAGCATCATAACCAACATAATATTTATTTGAATGCCAAGTATGAGCAAGCATAACGAAAACATTAAATGTTGAAGGAAATGCAAATATGAAAGTCGCTAGGGGCAACCAAAGCAACGCACTTAGGTAAGGTCTAGCTATTGCTGCCGGCATTCATGGCGGTCGAGCAGTGGTGGAGAGCGGAAATGTAGTTATAAACAATTGTAACTGACAGTGGCGCGAACAGTGTTGCGGCGCGACCTACAGCAGTGCCATCAGCGCGCCGAAAAGTGTCGTTTACAGTTAGACAACAAGCAACTTCAGTGAGGCGAAATTGCAAAATTTACGCTACTCACTGCCGTGGCATGCATCAAATGATGTCTAATTAACATACATACCGCATGGTCGTGTGTGTGAGTGTGTGCGCTCCTAACCATAGACCTAGTTATATGAATACGCATGTGTGGGTGTGTTATTAGTGTTGTTGTTATACATAAAAGTGGAACTGGATACGTGCTTGCGCCTGAAAATACATTCAGACAGCTCGTTAGGCACCGCATTGTATATCTTGTGGCAATAAACATATGTACATATGTATATAAATGTGTGTGTGGGGGGGTTTGTGTGTCATGTTGAGGGCATAAGCGACAGCGTTTGCGTCTACAATTTGAAATGTGCCAACTGTCTAGCTTACGCTGCAGTTGTGTTGTCATTGTTTTTGTTGTAATAGCATTTGTTGTTGATGTTGTTGTCATTGTTGCTTCTGTAAACCTAGAATTCCACGTAAACACAGTTATTTTTGTTGTTGTTGCTATTGTTGTAGTAAATTTTGTTATTGTTGCTGTTGTTATTGCTGGGTATTTGAAATGATGCGACACTGTGAAAAGTGGTAACGCAAGTACTTTGTAATTATAATCATTAGCCAGGCGTTGATGGCGGTGACATTGACAGTTGTCGCAGCGTAAATACCGTTGCCTTAGTGCGGCGTAAATGCCAGCGGCTGCAACTGATGTGCATGTGTATGTGTCCGCCTATTGGGTATATCATTAACAGCGAGACGTTCACGCTCATATGCCACGCACCACATTTAGTTGGAATGGTGGCGATGATGTCAACGCGACAGCTGATATTATAGACAAGCGCGCCTGCCATTAGCAGCAGTCGTAACTGCCCCTTACAGACACTCAAGCTCCCATCTTGCGGCTATGAAATAGTCATTGTCATTTACACATTATCCGCATGCGGTTATGACGTTGTGTTATGCTGTGATATGCTATGATATACGCATAAATACACACGCATACATAAACACAAATAATATACATACATACGAATACGTAAGCACATATAAATATACACATCTGTCTACCTTATACTCGCATCTAAATACAAAGCATTTCTGTTTATGCTTAAGTTGGAGTTATGCTTTGCCATGAACGGTAACTTCGTGGCCTTTACTCTCATTTGGAATTACAGGCGGATTTGTTCTATTTAGCAGTTAGGCATGGCCGCCAAATGGCCTTGTCCTTATTTCTATATAATGTGATAAAAGAGTGTTGAATGTCTACTGAATGTCTTTAATATCATTTATTATTTATATTTACTTATGACTTACACATATTCCGACGAGTTAGTAGATGAACGCTTTTAAAAACGACTAAAAGTGCGAAATCCGGATCAATCAATAAGTAAATACGTCAGAAACATTAAATTTTACATGCAAGTTGGCAAAAGAACTCTAAAGGAATCATTGTAAGAATTGGTCAAAGAGCACAATCACATATCTTCAGACCGACAAGACGAATTTCAACCAAATTTGTAATATGAGGATTTTTTGACATCCTCGTGACAGTTAGAAATCGGAATGAAACCACGCCTTCGTCACATATAAAAATTTGAATTTACATTTGGTGATTTCACTTGTCAGTCAAGAACCATTCAATATATCCGCATAAAAAAATGTTCCTTTGAGGTGTTCCTTATCACTAAAAATTGTTCAAATAGGATCACAACTAATCAAACCTCCAGATACCGAAGATGTGAAAAATGACTGACTTTTTGCGGAAAATACCGTTTAATATGGTATGTGAGATAGTGAGGGTGAAAATTTGCCTTAGCTCGAAAAGCCACCAACCAGATCGATCATGTTGCAGGGTTCGAAGTCGAGAAGCTGCAATCACAACAGACATCCGAACGATTTTCTACTCGACTTGCACTCCTGCTCTCTGAGAGTACTCATCAGCAACTCGGTATAAGGTAACTGTGGGACAGTATTTCAATTTCTTGCGTACAGATGCAAACGTAGACATTGGTTTTCGGAAAAATCAAAAGTACAACTGGTGTGATGAGGGAAAACTGGAGGGAAAACTGACTTCCTACCTCGCAACTTTATAATCACGTGCGGAATGGATTAGATACCTTGAACTAAAGAGGGAAGCGATACGAATTTGCAGACAAAAAACGAGAAAGAGCAAAATACGTGAGTACGAAGAGCTTAAGAAGCTGGCCGACAGAGCTCGAAAATTCTACAAAAATATGCGGCGACTAACAGTAGATTTTAAGACAGAAGCATGCTCTTGTAGATACCCCAGATCTAGCGACTGATGCCCAAAGCATAATGAAATTATGGAGAGAACAGAAGAAGAAATGAAGCCCGTCTGAAGAACAACAAAGCGGCAGGAGCCGATGGATTGCCGACCAAGCTATTTAAATACGGCGGCGAAGAACTAGTAAGGAGCATACATCAGCTTCAGTGTGTTCTGCCCTATCCACAAAACGGGTGACCCCAAAATTTTCAACAACCACCGTGGGATTAGCCTTATCAACATCGCATATACGAGTAAGATTCTATCAAGCGTATTGTGTGAAAGATTAAAGCCCACCCTCAATAAACTAATTGGCCCACATTGGTGTGACTTTAGACCTGGAAAATCAACAACCGACCAGATATACCCCCAGCGCCAAATCTTGGAAAAACTTCGTTAAAAAAGAATTGATACACGCCACCTCTCGTCGATTTCAAAGCTGCTTTTGACAGCACGAAAAGAAGATCCGTCAGGATGGAGAAGGACCTCTCCGAGTCAAATAAAGTTTCTGGCAAGGTGATTCCCTATCGTACGATTTTTTCAATCTACCGCTGGAGAAAATAGTTCCAGCTGCAGAACTAAATACAGTAGGTATCATCTTCTATAAGAATGTACAGCGGCTGGATATGCCGATGGTATTGATTTTATTGGCCTCGAAATTCTACGCAGCATAACTCTGGCCAACAGGTGCTACTTTGAATTGAAAAGGCAATTGAAAAATAAAGTTCTCTCTCGACGAACAAAAACCAAACTCTATATGTCACTCATAATTCCCGTCCTGCTATATGGTGCAGAGGCATGGACGATATCAACATTTGGTGGGTCGGCTTTACGAGTTTTCGTGAGAAAGGTTTTGCTGAAGACTTATAGTCCTTTGCGCATTAGCAGCGGTGAGTACCGCAGTCGATGGAACGATGAGTTGTATGTGAAATACGACGACATTAACATAGGTCAGTGACACAGGAGGCAGCGACTACGCTAGCTAGCTCAGTGAAATACTCCAATTCTGAGAGTATTCCAGCCGGTGGAAGTAGAGAAAGACGAAGTTCACCGCTCCGTTGAAAAAACCAGGTGGGGAAAGACCTCACTACAATTGGAATCTCCAATTGGCGCCAAACTACGACAAGGAAGAACGACTGGTTTGGCTGTAACCGCAGAAGCGGTGTCTACGCCAATAACGAGGAAGAAGATGTGAGGTAGGTTAATGAGTTTACCCCTTTTATAGTAAAAGAGTAAGATATGCCGGAAATGCTGTTTTCGATATTCCATATTCAATAGGGAACCAAACAAAAACTATTCCAAATATGTAAGATTTTTTTTACAAACGAGATTTTCTATATCAGCTGTTCGAATGTGTAACGGTAAAGAGGTTAAATGTGAAGTTGGCTGCGAGGAAATTCGATGAGAACAGCTGTTGTCATCAAATGAAACTACTTAGAGAACATTCCAGTACATGAGCTTTTGGAGAACATCTCCGAGTTTCCAAACGATTGAAAATTGCCAATCAAGTGAAAAATTATAGAAAAGATATTTAAACCGATCTATCAATCTAAGGAAATCTATTATTGATGAAAACTAGCAGAAGTTCTAACACAACTTCAATATTGTCAAACAAAAACCCTCCTGTTGATGGGAATTTACATATAACCTACCCAATCCACAAGCTGAATTTAATATCCCCTTCTTATATATGAGAATAATGCTTTTTAAGGAAAAGAAAGGATATTTTAACAAAAAATATGGACTGCAAATGTGTTGCAACAATACTTAGGAACAAAATGCACCCTTATGGGCAATACAAAAAACTATACTGAAGAAGGCATTCCCCGCGAGACATACCAAACCATACATATACACCCACACCTCTTTACAGACACATATGGTATATAATATTGCATATGTACGTGCGTATGTGCATGGAAATGAAGCTGGGGAATTAGTAACACTCGAACGATTGCGTGCAACACAGATGCTTTTACGTTGTATTGCTGCTGTGGCGCCATAACCGAGCGGAAGATACACAGAAGCTTTGCACTCGCAGTATATCTTAAAAATGGTTCAAGATATAACGGTACACGGGTGCAATTTGAACATATATGTATGTATGTGCAACCGCTTTAATATGCACACAATGAGATAGCGCATGTTGCAAGCAACCACTTCCGTGGCAGCCGAGTTAAAGTTAATTAGTTTTTCTTTGGCATCAGCACGTCAAATTAGTTTCGACTGCAGGAAATAATGTTGTTAGCTTGTTAAACAGTTATCAGAAAGGATGAGCGAACTTGAAGCGTTAATTCCTTTTATAAATTGTTTTTGTATTGTTGGTATTTTTATATTAATTTACAAAGTCACGAAAACATGCTTAAATAAAAAAGTGTTAACAAGTGAGACTTTTCAATATGGAATTTGGATAAGTACAAAATTATGAATCTTGGAAAAATCGTCAGTCGGAAACACCAAGAATTGTCTTTCCACAATTGCGGCCTTTTTAGGCGGATAGCGTTACGTAAACGACGCATAACGTTCAAATAATATTCCTTGTTGACTGTTTGACCGGTTGGAAGGAATTCATAATGCACAACACCACGATAATCGAAGAAAACAGTCAGCATTTTTGAGCGAATTTGGCGGGATTTTTTGGTCTCGGCTCTCTTTTGGCACGATATTCGCTGGATTGATCGGTTGTTTCGGGATCGTAAGCATAGATCCAAGTCTCGTTGCCAGTTACAATGCGTTTCATGACATCCTGGTAGTCGGAAAGCATCGTTTCACATACTTCAACGCGACGCCTTTTTTCAAAAATAATTCAATGTTTTCGGTACCAGTCGAGATTTGACGCGCTTGAGGCCCAAAACATATTTTAAAATGGTATTGGCTGAGCCTTTCGATATGCTAACTTCATCAACAAGGTTTCTAATTGTTAATCGACGGTTTTTCAACACCAAATCTTTGAGTTGTTGAAGCTGAGCTTCGTCGGTTGAGGTTGATGGTCGCCCTGGACGCTCTTCGTCTTCGACACGTTCACGGCCGGCTTGGAACTTACTATACACCTTGTAAACATTTTTTTTAGACATAGCCTCATCACCAAAGGCTTTCTGCACCATCCTCAACGTATCCGCAGCAGAAAATTGATTCCGTAAACAAAATTTAATGCAAATTCTTTGCTCAACAAATTTCGACATCGCAAAAAACGAAAAACTCATTTTCAGCAGCTCACAAAACGGCACGTATCTCAAACACTAATGAATATTTTGACATGAAATTTGACATAAATGTGACTGACAGTGCTACCAACCTAAAAAAAAATAATTCTCTAAATCCTTCGACGCGCGCAGTTTAAATTCAAATGTCATTTTTTGGACACAGTAGTATATATATTTCATAGGGTCTCCCACGCTTCCTTCTGGGTGTTACAAACTTCGTGACAAACTTAATATACCCGATTCAGGGTATAAAAATTTACTTTTCGAAGTTGGTAGGGAATGTTCTTAATTACTATGCCAAATATGAGCGCGATCTGTCAGACTTGTTTGTTTACAGCAATGGCTTAAGTCGGTACACCTCATTAGTTCGTTTCGATTCTAAAAAAAAAATTCTTGTGCAGAATCATTGTGAATGTTGGAAAAGGCTTATGGTAATTCAGTTTTACCAAAATCACAAGCCTACGAATGGTATAAAGCCTTCAATACGTTGAAAACTTTCCTCGTTGTGGACGACCTTCGACCTCTTCAACTGATGAAAATATTAAAAAGGTGAAGGATTTGGTGCTTAAAAATCGTCAGGCAATGTTAGAGAGATGGCAAGTTGCGAGTCCGCTCGAATGATTTTAGTGGATATTTTGGGCACAAAACGCGTTCTGGCTCGACTAGTCCCAATAAAGTCGAATGTTTTTTCAAAACCAGTACCTAAAATAGGTCTTTTTGGGCATGCTTGATCGTGCGAATTTCGATCGTACATTTATGGAGACATGGGTTTATGAGTTTGAGATGAAAACAAGTCCACTATCATCGGAATGGGGGGGAACAAGCCGAAACCAAAAAAAGCACGCCGAAGCCGCTCAAAAATCAAAGTGATACTCATTGGTTTTTCGATATTCGTGATATAATGCATCATAAACTTGTTCCAGAGGGACAGGTGCTCAATGAGGAGTCCTATTTGGTCGTATTGGAGCGTTTTATTGAGAAGATCCGTCGAAAACGGCCGGAATTATGGAAGAACAGTTCATAGACTTTGCACCATGATAATGCACCATCACATTGAGCCACGATTCTGACCGAATTTAAAGCCAAAAACGCAATTAGTACCATCCGCCATGATGAAAAACCCGGCATGAGGGTTGTCCGAAAAGTACTTTGCCTACAAATGAAAGCTCAGCATTATCGCCTTCTAACTCAATATTCTTGACTCAGCGATCTTCCAGTTTCTTTAACTCATCTAAAAACTACATCTTTGAGAGAAATGCATAATTGGTTTTCTGGTAGTGATCCAAATTCTTATCTGAGGCAGACCTTTTCCTGTTTGGCAACAAGTGCAAGTCGTACGGAGCCCAATCTTGATGGCCCAATAAGTGAACAATGCCTCGTTCTGCTCTTCTATAGCTAGGCTATGTAGATCAAGCCTTGTAAATGTCAGAAAACATCAAAATCAAATTTTTGGTCGATAGAACAGATCTTTCCTTTTTATAAGATATTTGCCATCTAATAGAAAAAGAGTTTAGTTTGTCACTAATCGGCTTTGCTATGAAATACCTGAGGATAACAGAAGGTACTAAGAATTATACGAAGTTGCTTGGCATAAATAAAATAACTGAACCCATATGATAAAAAACTTTTAATATTCTCATTTAGCATAGCGACTCTCCGTAGGTAATCAAACTAATTCTGTAGAATGAATACAATGACATGGTACTGAAGCCACAATTAAGGTTGTTAGGTCAGTCGAGTGCATAGGATGAGGTTGAACCTACTTCATATTTAAAGTAATTTTCTACTAAATTATTTTTTTAAAGTAACTGAGCAGGTACTCCTAACATATATATATTAGAGGATCAAGTTTAAAATTTTTAATAAAACATAGTTTAAGGTAATTTTTCGAAAGAAATACACTTTGATCAAAATTATAAAACTACTGTAATTTAAGGATAAATAAGCAAAAACAAATAAGAGTGACCGAATGCGAGTCTTTGGTAAAGAATGCAGACGACTCTTATATGGTTATTGTGGCTCTACTAAACCAATTTGAACGAGGCGGTACAAGTGAATGTTTGCTGAATAATTTTTACAACTATTTTTTTACATTCTGAAAAGGGTTTGCCACGAAGCTTGTCCCACCAAAAAGGAAACGTTAGAAACACCTTAAAACCTGTGACTAGGTGAGTCGATTTAGGCATATCCATATGCCCGTCTGTATATGTGCACATGAACTAGTATCTTAGTTATTGTGATTTTGATCCAAAATTTTCAAATCATTCTTTTCTCTCAAGGCAGCAAGCTCATTTGTCGGAATCGCCGATAAAGACAACTTACTTTATTTAACAAGATATATTCAGGAATTCTGGCATTATCCTCTTATCAACACAACATATAATATGTGAGAATGACTTACTATAGTATATATGTTACTGCCATGCAAGCTGACTGATAAAAATCGTTTATGAAGGATGATCCAAGAAGATGTACTTTTTTCAATAGCCTTTTGTTGACAGATTCAGCATCCATTATTGAATCGTCCAGTACGCAATGAAGAAAATATACCAGACGTAGCTGACAGTGTACACGAAGATCGTGGAGAGTCGTTTCGGCACCTTAAATTGAAAGCATACAAAATACAGCCTGTAAAATAACTGAAATCGCTCGACCTACCCACACAACATCGCTTCGCTCTAAGGACTATTGAAAAGTTCCAAGACGATCCAACTGAAGATTTTCAGGAGCTGCAATTTCATCGAATCAAAACAATGGTTTGGTGTGATTTGAGGGCCGCTGGAATCATCGGTTCATATTTCTTTAAAAATGATGGGACACCAAGATCGTGTGATATCACACAGTTAGACCTTGTTCAGTGGGGATATGGAAAGTCTCAAATATATGCGGACAATCCCACTTCGATGCAGGACTCGAAGCAAAACATCAAGTGTGCCATTCGCCTGTTACCAGAGGAAATGCTCGAACGTAACCACAGCCAATATATGAAAGAGATTTTTCGAATGATAATAAACATTTCCTGTTAAATTTGAAGCTTCTGTGTTTTCCTCTAAAAAAGTAGGGAACCTCAAA
>JBAWJQ010004128.1:0-11762 GCA_037783105.1 Bactrocera zonata | reverse complement strand
AGAAGAATTCCGTAATCTTATATTTAGGTATAAAGTCGATTTTCTTGTAAGTTCACGTTTAGCAATCGATATTGAAATGCTTCAAATCTTTAGTTTAACATTTTTAAGTTAATAAACCTTCTTTAACGAACTGAAGGTTACATAAAGCCATGGCGGCATAACGGCAGTGCATTTAGCAGAATTCCGTAATCCTATATTTAGGTATAAAGTCGATTTTCTTGTATAAACACATTTAGCAATCGATATCGAAATGCTTCATATCATTAGTTTAACATATTTAAGTTAATTGACCTTCTTTAACATACTGAAGGTGACATAAAGCCAATGCGGCATAACGGCAGTGCATTTAGAAAAATTCCGTAATCTTATATTTAGGTATAAAGTCGATTTTCTTGTATATACACATTAAGCAATCGATATCGAAATGCTTCAAATCATTAGTTAAACATATTTAAGTTAATTAACCTTCTTTTACGTACTGAAGGTGACATAAAGCCAATGCGGCATATCGGCACTGCATTTAGAAGAATTTCGTAATATTATATTTAGGAATAAAGTCGATATTCTTGTATATACCCATATAGCAATCGATATCGAAATGCTTCAAATCTTTTGTTTAACATATTTAAGTTAATTTACCTTCTTTACCTTACCGACGTTTACATAAAGCCATAACGGTATACCGGCAGTGCATTTGGAAGAATTCCGTAATCTTATGTATAAAGTCTATTTTCTTGTATGTACACATTTAACAATCGATATCGAAATGCTTCAAATCATTATTTTAACATGTTTAATTAATTAACTTTCTTAAGCTTACTGAAGTTTACATTAAACCTTAACGGTATAACGGCAGTGCATTTAGAAAAATTCCGTTATCTTATATTTAGGTATAAAGTCGATTTTCTTGTTTGTACACATTTAGCAATCGATATCGAAATGCTTCAAAACTTTGGTTTAACATATTTAAGTTAATTAACCTTCTTTAACGAACTGAAGGTTATATAGAGCCATGGCGGCATAACGGCAGTGCATTTAGAAGAATTCCGTAATCTTATATTTAGGCATAAAGTCGATTTTCTTGTATATACACATTTAGCAGTCGATATCGAAATGCTTCAAATCATAAGTTTAACATATTTAAGTTAATTAACCTTATTTAACGTACTGAAGATGACATAAAGCCATGGTGGCATAACGGCAGCGCATCTAGAAGAATTCCGTAATCTTATATTTAGGTATAAAGTCGATTTTCTTGTATATACACATTAAGAAATCGATATCGAAATGCTTCAAATCATTAGTTTAACATATTTAAGTTAATTAACCTTCTTTAACGTACTGAAGGTGACATAAAGCCATGGTGGCATAACAGCAGTGCATTTAGAAGAATTCCGTAATCTTATATTTAGGTATAAAGTCGATTTTCTTGTATGTACACATTTAGCAATGGATATCGAAATGCTTCAAATCTTTGGTTTAACATATTTAAGTTAATTAACCTTCTTTAACGAACTTAAGGTTACATAGAGCCATGGCGGCATAACGGCAGTGCATTTAGAAGAATTCCGTAATCTTATATTTAGGTATAAAGTCGATTTTCTTGTATATACACATTTAGCAATCGATATCGAAATGTTTCAAATCATTAGTTTAACATATTTAGGTTAATTAACCTTCTTTAACGTACTGAAGGTGACATAAAGCCATGGTGGCATAACGGCAGTGCATTTAGAAGAATTTCGTAATCCTATATTTAGGTATAAAGTCGATTTTCTTGTATATACACATTTAGCAATCGATATCGAAATGCTTCAAATCATTAGTTTAACATATTTAAGTTAATTAACCTTCTTTAACGTACTGAAGGTGACATAAAGCCAACGCGGCATAACGGCAGTGCATTTAGAAGAATTCCGTAATCTTATATTTTAGTATAAAGTCGATTTTCTTGTATATACCCATTAAGCAATCGATATCGAAATGCTTCAAATCATAAGTTTAACATATTTAAGTTAATTAACCTTATTTAACGAACTGAAGGTGACATAAAGCCAATTCGGCATAACGGCAGTGCATTTAGAAGAATTCCGTAATCTTATATTTAGGTATAAAGTCGATTTTCTTGTATATACACATTAAGCAATCGATATCGAAATGTTTCAAATCATTAGTTTAACATATTTAAGTTAATTAACCTTCTTTAACGTACTGAAGGTGACATAAAGCCAATGCGGTATACCGGCAGTGCATTTGGAAGAATTCCGTAATCTTATATATAAAGTAGATTTTCTTATATGTACATATTAAGCAATCGATATCGAAATGCTTCAAATCATTAGCTTAACATATTTAAGTTAATAAACCTTCTTTAACGAACTGAAGTTAACACAAAGCCATGGCGGCATAACGGCAGTGCACTTAGAAGAATTCCGATATCTTATATTTAGGTATAAAGTCGATTTTCTTGTATATACACATTTAGCAATCGATATCGAAATGCTTCAAATCATTAGTTTAACATATTTAAGTTAATTAACCTTCTTTAACGAACTTAAGGTTACATAGAGCCATGGCGGCATAACGGCAGTGCATTTAGAAGAATTCCGTAATCTTATATTTAGATATAAAGTCGATTTTCTTGTATATACACATTTAGCAATGGATATCGAAATGCTTCAAATCTTTGGTTTAACATATTTAAGTTAATTAACCTTCTTTAACGAACTTAAGGTTACATAGAGCCATAGCGGCATAACGGCAGTGCATTAAGAAGAATTCCGTAATCTTATATTTAGGTATAAAGTCGATTTTCTTGTATATACACATTTAGCAATCGATATCGAAATGCTTCAAATCATTAGTTTAACATATTTAAGTTAATTAACCTTCTTTAACGTAATGAAGGTGACATAAAGCCATGGTGGCATAACGGCAGTGCATTTAGAAGAATTTCGTAATCCTATATTTAGGTATAAAGTCGATTTTCTTGTATATACACATTTAGCAATCGATATCGAAATGCTTCAAATCATTAGTTTAACATATTTAAGTTAATTAACCTTCTTTAACGTACTGAAGGTGACATAAAGCCAACGCGGCATAACGGCAGTGCATTTAGAAGAATTCCGTAATCTTATATTTAGGTATAAAGTCGATTTTCTTGTATATACCCATTAAGCAATCGATATCGAAATGCTTCAAATCATAAGTTTAACATATTTAAGTTAATTAACCTTCTTTACCTTACTGAAGTTTACATAAAGCCATAACGGTATACCGGCAGTGCATTTGGAAGAATTCCGTAGTCTTATATATAAAATAGATTTTCTTATATGTACATATTAAGCAATCGATATCGAAATGCTTCAAATCATTAGCTTAACATATTTAAGATAATAAACCTTCTTTAACGAACTGAAGTTAACACAAAGCCATGGCGGCATAACGGCAGTGCACTTAGAAGAATTCCGTTATCTTATATTTAGGTATAAAGTCGATTTTCTTGTATATACACATTTAGCAATCGATATCGAAATGCTTAAAATCATAAGTTTAACATATTAAAGTTAATTAACCTTCTTTACCTTACTGAAGTTTACATAAAGCCTTAACGGCATAGCGGCAGTGCATTTAGCAAAATTCCGTAATCTTATATTTAGGTATAAAGTCGATTTTCTTGTATACACACATTTAGCAATCGATATCGAAATGCTTCAAATCTTTAGTTTAACATATTTAAGTTAATAAACCTTCTTTAACGAACTGAAGGTGACATAAAGCTATGGCGGCATAATGGCAGTGCATTTGGAAGGATTCCGTAATCTTATATTTTGGTGTAAAGTCGATTTTCTTGTATGTGCACATTTAGCAATCGATATCGAAATGCTTCAAATCATTAGCTTAACATATTTAAGTTAATAAACCTTCTTTAACGAACTGAAGTTAACACAAAGCCATGGCGGCATAACGGCAGTACATTAAGAGGGATTCCGTAATCTTATATTTAGGTATAAAGTCGATTTTCTTGTATATACACATTTAGCAATCGATATCGAAATGCTTCAAATCATTAGTTTAACATATTTAAGTTAATAAACCTTTTTTACCTTACTGAAGTTTACATAAAGCCTTAACGGCATAACGGCAGTGCATTTAGAAAAATTCCGTAATCTTATATTTAGGTATAAAGTCGATTTTCTTGTATACACACATTTAGCAATCGATATCGAAATGCTTCAAATCTTTAGTTTAACATATTTAAGTTAATAAACCTTCTTTAACGAACTGAAGGTGACACAAAGCCATGGAGGCATAACGGCAGTGCATGTGGAAGAATTCCGTAATCTTATATTTAGGTATAAAGTCGATTTTCTTGTATATACACATTTAGCAATCGATATCGAAATGTCTAAAATCATTAGTTTAACATATTTAAGTGAATTAACTTTCTTTAGCGAACTGAAGGTGACATAAATCCATGGCGGAAAACGGCAGTGCATTTGGAAGAATACCGTGATCTTATATTTAGGTATAAAGTCGATTTTCTTGTATACACACATTTAGCAATCGATATGGAAATGCTTAAAGTCATTAGTTTAACATATTTAAGTTAATTAACTTTCTTTAACGAACTGAAGTTTACATAAAGCCATGGCGGCATAACGGCAGTGTATTTAGAAGAATTCCTTAATCTTATATTTTGGTATAAAGTCAATTTTCTTGTACATACACATTTAGCAATCGATATCGAAATGCTTCAAACCATTAGTTTAACAAATTTAAGTTAATTAACCTTCTTTATAGTACTGAAGTTAACAAAAAGCCATGGCGGCATAACGGCAAAGCATTTAGAAGAATTACTTAATATTATATTTAGGTATAAAGTCGATTTTCTTGTATATACACATTTAGCAATCGATATCGAAATGCGTCAAATCATTAGTTTAATATATTTAAATTAATATATTTAAGTATATTAACCTCCTTTATCTTACTGAAGTCTACATAAAGCCTTAACGGTATAACGGCAGTGCATTTAGAAGAATTCCGATAACTTATATTTAGGTATAAAGTCGATTTTCTTGTATATACACATTTAGCAATCGATATCGAAATGCTTCAAATCATTAGTTTAACATATTTAAGTTAATAAACCTTTTTTACCTTACTGAAGTTTACATAAAGCCTTAACGGCATAACGGCAGTGCATTTAGAAAAATTCCGTAATCTTATATTTAGGTATAAAGTCGATTTTCTTGTATACACACATTTAGCAATCGATATCGAAATGCTTCAAATCTTTAGTTTAACATATTTAAGTTAATAAACCTTCTTTAACGAACGGAAGGTGACACAAAGCCATGGAGGCATAACGGCAGTGCATGTGGAAGAATTCCGTAATCTTATATTTAAGTATAAAGTCGATTTTCTTGTATATACACATTTAGCAATCGATATCGAAATGTCTAAAATCATTAGTTTAACATATTTAAGTGAATTAACTTTCTTTAGCGAACTGAAGGTGACATAAATCCATGGCGGAAAACGGCAGTGCATTTGGAAGAATACCGTGATCTTATATTTAGGTATAAAGTCGATTTTCTTGTATACACACATTTAGCAATCGATATTGAAATGCTTCAAACCGTTAGTTTAACATATTTAAGTTAATTAACCTTCTTAATGGTACTGAACGTGACATAAAGCCATTGAGGCATAACGGCAGAGCATTTGGAATAATTTCGTAATCTTATATTTAGGTATAAAGTCGATTTTTTTGTATATAAACATTTAGCAATCGATATCGAAATGCTTAAAATCATTAGTTTAACATATTTAAGTAAATTCACTTTCTTTAACGAACTGAAGTTTACAGAAAGCCATGGCGGCATAACGGCAGTGTATTTAGAAGAATTCCTTAATCTTATATTTTGGTATAAAGTCAATTTTCTTGTACATACACATTTAGCAATCGATATCGAAATGCTTCAAACCATTAGTTTAACAAATTTAAGTTAATTAACCTTCTTTATAGTACTGAAGTTAACAAAAAGCCATGGCGGCATAACGGCAAAGCATTTAGAAGAATTACTTAATCTTATATTTAGGAATAAAGTCGATTTTTTTATATATGCACATAAAGAAATCGATATCGAAATGCGTCAAATCATTAGTTTAATATATTTAAATTAATATATTTAAGTTTATTAACCTCCTTTATCTTACTGAAGTCTACATAAAGCCTTAACGTTATAACGGCAGTGCATTTAGAAGAATTCCGATAACTTATATTTAGGTATAAAGTCGATTTTCTTGTATATACACGTTTAGCAATCGATATCGAAATGCCTAAAATCATAAGTTTAACATATTTAAGTAAATTCACTTTCTTTAACGAACTGAAGTTTACATAAAGCCATGGCGGCATAACGGCAGTGCATTTAGAAGAATTCCGTAATATTATATTTAGGTTTAAAGTCGATTTTCTTGCATATACACATTTAGCAATCGATATCGAAATGCTTCAAATCTTTGGCTTAACATATTTAAGTTAATAAACCTTCTTAAAACAAATTAAGCCTTAACGGTATAACGGCAGTGCATTTGGAAGAACTCCGTAACCCTATTTTTGGTATAAAGTCGATTTTCTTGAATATACACATTTAGCAATCGATGTCGTAATGCCTCAAATCATAAGTTTAACATATTTAAGTTAATTGAATTTCTTTATCTTACTGTAGTCTACATAAAGCCTTACCGGTATAACGGCAGTACATTTAGAAGAATTGCGTAATATTATATTTAGGTATAAAGTCGATTTTCTTGCATATACACATTTAGCAATCGATATTGAAATGCTTCAAATCATTAGTTTAACATATTTAAGTTAATTAACCTTCTTTACCTTACTGAAGTTTACATTAAGCGTTAACGGTATAACGGCAGTGCATTTGGAAGAATTCCGTAATCTTATATTTAGGTATAAAGTCGACATTCTTGTATATACCCATATAGCAATCGATATTGAAATGCTTCAAATCTTTAGTTTAACACATTTAAGTTAATTAACCTTCTTTACCTTACTGATGTTTACATAAAGCCATAACGGTATACCGGCAGTGCATTTGGAAGAATTCCGTAATCTTATATATATAAATTCGATTTTCTTGTATGTACACATTTAGCAATCGATATCGAAATGCTTCAAATCATTAGTTTAACATGTTTAATTAATTAACTTTCTTAAACTTACTGAAGTTTACATTAAGCCTTAACGGTATACCAGCAGTGCATTTAGAAAAATTCCTTTATCTTATATTTAGGTATAAAGTCGATTTTCTTGTATGTACACATTTAGCAATCGATATCGAAATGCTTCAAATCTTTGGTTTAACATATTTAAGGTAAATAACCTTCTTTAACGAACTGAAGGTTACATAAAGCCATGGCGGCATAACGGCAGTGCATTTAGAAGAATTTCGTAATCTTATATTTAAGTATAAAGCCGATTTTGTTGTATATACACATTTAGCAATCGATATCGAAATGCTTCAAATCTTTAGTTTATCATATTTAAGTTAATTAACCTTCTTTACCTTACTGAAGTTTACATAAAGCCATAATGGTATACCGGGAGAGCAGTTGGAAGAATTCCGTAATCTTATATATAATGTAGATTTTCTTGTATATACACATTAAGCAATCGATATCGAAATGCTTCAAATCATAAGTTTAACATATTTAAGTTAATTAACCTTCTTTAACGTACTAAAGGTAACATAAAGCCAATGCGGCATAACGGCAGTGCATTTAGAAGGATTCCGTAATCTTATATTTATGTATAAAGGCGATTTTCTTTTTTTCACATTTAGCAATCGATAACGAAATGCTTAAAGTCATTAGTTTTACATATTTAAGTTAGTTAACCTTCTTTACCTTACTGAAGTTTACATAAAGCCTTAACGGCATAACGGTTATATTTAGGTGTAAAGTCGATTTTCTTGTATATACACATTTAGCAATCGATATCGAAATGCTTCAAATCATTAGTTTAACATGTTTAATTAATTAACTTTCTTAAACTTACTGAAGTTTACATTAAGCCTTAACGGTATAACGGCAGTGCATTTAGAAAAATTCCGTTATCTTATATTTAGGTATAAAGTCGATTTTCTTGTATGTACACATTTAGCAATCGATATCGAAATGCTTAAAATCATAAGTTTTACATATTTAAGATAATTAACTTTCTTTAACGAACTGAAGGTGACATAAAGCCATGGAGGCATAACGGCAGTGCATTTAGAAGAATTCCGTAATCTTATATTTAGGTATAAAGTCGATTTTCTTGTATATACACATATAGCAATCGATATCGAAATGTTTAAAATCATTAGTTTAACATATTTAAGATAATTAACTTTCTTTAACGAACTGAAGGTGACATAAAGCCATGGCGGCAAAACGGCAGTGCATTTGGAAGAATTCCGTGATCTTATATATATGTAGGTATAAAGTCGATTTTCTTGTATATAAACATTTAGCAATCGATATCGAAATGCTTGAAGTCATTCGTTTAACATATTTAAGTTAATTAACTTTCTTTAACGAACTGAAGTTTACATAAAGCCATGGCGGCATAACGGCAGTGTATTTAGAAGGATTCCGTAATCTTGTATTTTGGTATAAAGTCGATTTTCTTGTACATACACATTTAGCAATCGATATCGAAATACTTCAAACCGTTAGTTTAACATATTTAAGGTAAGTAACCTTCTTTATGGTACTGAAGGTGACATAAAGCCATGGCGGCATAACGGCAGTGCATTTGTAAGAATTCCGTAACCTTATATTGAGGTATAAAGTCGATTTTCTTGTATACACACATTAAGCAATCGATATCAAAATGCTTGAAACCATTAGTTTAACATATTTAAGTTAATTAGCCTTCTTTATGGTACTGAAGTTAACAAAAAGCCATGGCGACATAACGGCAGTGCATTTAAAAGAATTCCGTAATCTTAGACCTAGTTATAAAGTCGATTTTCTTGTAAATACACATTTAGCAATCGATATCGAAATGCTTTAAATAATTAGTTTAACATGTTTAAGTTAATTAACGTTCTTTAACGTACTGAAGGTGACATTAAGCCAATGCGGCATAGCGGCAGTGCATTTAGAAGAATTCCTAATCTTATATTTTGGTATAAAATCGATTTTCTTGTATATACCCATTAAGCAGTCGATATCGAAATGCTTCAAATCATAAGTTTAACATATTTAAGTTAATTAACCTTATTTAACGAACTGAAGGTGACATAAAGCCAATTCGGCATAACTGCAGTGCATTTAGAAGAATTCCGTAATCTTATATTTAGGTATAGAGTCGATTTTCTTGTATATACACATTTAGCAATCGATATCGAAATGCTTGAATCCATTAGTTTAACATATTTAAGTTAATTAACCTTCTTTATGGTACTGAAGTTAACAAAAAGCCATGGCGACATAACGGCAGTGCATTTAGCAGAATTCCGTAATCCTATATTTAGGTATAAAGTCGATTTTCTTGCATACACACATTAAGCAATCGATATCAAAATGCTTGAAACCATTAGTTTAACATATTTAAGTTAATTAGCCTTCTTTATGGTACTGAAGTTAACAAAAAGCCATGGCGACATAACGGCAGTGCATTTAAAAGAATTCCGTAATCTTAGACCTAGTTATAAAGTCGATTTTCTTGTAAATACACATTTAGCAATCGATATCGAAATGCTTTAAATAATTAGTTTAACATGTTTAAGTTAATTAACGTTCTTTAACGTACTGAAGGTGACATTAAGCCAATGCGGCATAGCGGCAGTGCATTTAGAAGAATTCCCTAATCTTATATTTTGGTATAAAATCGATTTTCTTGTATATACCCATTAAGCAATCGATATCGAAATGCTTCAAATCATAAGTTTAACATATTTAAGTTAATAAACCTTATTTAACGAACTGAAGGTGACATAAAGCCAATTCGGTATAACGGCAGTGCATTTAGAAGAATTCCGTAATCTTATATTTCGGTATAAAGTCGATTTTCTTGCATATACACATTTAGCAATCGATTTCGAAATGTTTCAAATCTTTAGTTTAACATAGTTAAGTTAATTAACCTTCTTTAACGAACTGAAGGTGACATAAAGCCAATGCGGCATAACGGCAGTGCAATTAGAAGAATTCCGTAATCTTATATTTAGGTGTAAAGTCGATTTTCTTGTATATACCCATTTAGCAATCGATATCGAAATGCTTCAAATCATTAGTTTAACATATTTAAGTTAATTAACCTTCTTTACCTTACTGAAGTTTACATAAAGCCATGGTGGCATAACGGCAGTGCATTTAGAAGAATTTCGTAATCCTATATTTAGGTATAAAGTCGATTTTCTTGTATATACACATTTAGCAATCGATATCGAAATGCTTCAAATCATTAGTTTAACATTTTTAAGTTAATTAACCTTCTTTAACATACTGAGGGTGAAATAAAGCCAACGCGGCATAACGGCAGTGCATTTAGAAGAATTCCGTAATCTTATATTTAGGTATAAAATCGATTTTCTTGTATATACACATTAAGCAATCGATATCGAAATGCTTCAAATCATAAGTTTAACATATTTAAGTTAATTAACCTTATTTAACGAACTGAAGGTGACATAAAGCCAATTCCGCATAACTGCAGTGCATTTAGAAGAATTCCGTAATCTTATATTTAGGTAAAGAGTCGATTTTCTTGTATATACACATTAAGCAATCGATATCGAAATGTTAAAAATCATTAGTTTAACATATTTAAGTTAATTAACCTTCTTTAACGTACTGAAGGTAACATAAAGCCAATGCGGCATAACGGCAGTGCATTTAGAAGAATTTCGTAATCTTATATTTAGGTATAAAGTCGATTTTCTTGTATATACCCATTTAGCAATCGATATCGAAATGCTTCAAATCTTTAGTTTAACATATTTAAGTTAATTAACCTTCTTTACCTTACTGAAGTTTACATAAAGCCATAACGGTATACCGTCAGTGCATTTGGAAGAATTCCGTAATCTTATATATAAAGTCGATTTTCTTATATGTACATATTAAGCAATCGGTATCGAAATGCTTCAAATCATTAGCTTAACATATTTAAGTTAATAAACCTTCTTTAACGAACTGAAGTTAACACAAAGCCATGGCGGCATAACGGCAGTGCACTTAGAAGAATTCCGTTATCTTATATTTAGGTATAAAGTCGATTTTCTTGTATATACACATTTAGCAATCGATATCGAAATGCTTAAAATCATAAGTTTAACATATTAAAGTTAATTAACCTTCTTTACCTTACTGAAGTTTACATAAAGCCTTAACGGCATAGCGGCAGTGCATTTAGCAAAATTCCGTAATCTTATATTTAGGTATAAAGTCGATTTTCTTGTATACACACATTTAGCAATCGATATCGAAATGCTTCAAATCTTTAGTTTAACATATTTAAGTTAATAAACCTTCTTTAACGAACTGAAGGTGACATAAAGCCATGGCGGCATAATGGCAGTGCGTTTAGAAGGATTCCGTAATCTTATATTTTGGTGTAAAGTCGATTTTCTTGTATGTGCACATTTAGCAATCGATATCGAAATGCTTCAAATCATTAGCTTAACATATTTAAGTTAATAAACCTTCTTTAACGAACTGAAGTTAACACAAAGCCATGG
>JBAWJQ010004127.1:0-12116 GCA_037783105.1 Bactrocera zonata | reverse complement strand
CCCCTATTTTACGCCCACCTCCCATATAAGGTGAAACTTAATTTTTGACCTACAGCACTGATTTTTGGAACATAGCATTTTTATGACATTATATATATTGGTGTTAAATTTCAATAATATCCGCCCACTTTTACGCCCACCTCCCATACAACTAAATTCTGTTTTATCAAGTCTCTTTTAGCAACTTTTTTACATCTTCGTGGCATTCTAATTTTTTTAATTTTATTTTAGTAGGAAAAATGTTTGTGTACGGATCCGAAGACATTAATAAGTGATGCATCACATCTTCGTTAGTGGACATGCGTCCAATTCTTTTGGAATGATACATCAGGATTTTCAAAAAATCGTCTAGACATAGGGGAAGGTGGGGAATGTTGGGTCACGTTGTGATTTCGGTTAAAAAGTCACATAAAAGTTATTTTTTGTGATAATTCTAAAGCATGGATTTGTAGAGCGAGTCGTAACCTTCCTTTTGATAACATTGGTTTGATAAAATTCTACAAAAATTTAAAAGTTATAGCCATTGGCGCAAAAAACCTGATTTTGCGATTTTGAAAAAAGGTGGGGAATGTCGGGCCAGTCTGTAAATCGATTAAAACATGATTGTTACCGATGAAAAACGTTTATTTATCAATGGAAATGAAAGAGAGATTCATAAATAATAAGAAAAATAGGAATTGGCGAAAAAAATTATTCCGACTCGCAGTGGATGCAGGTGAAAGTGTTCGGGTTCGGTCCGGCACATTTCAAGTGAACCCCTCGATCACAAACGATGCAATGGGCCGTGTTTTTACGATTCTCGTGCTTCGGCATCTTTTTCTTGCAAATCGTGCAAAAATCGAAGTCCTCTTCGATGTCGGTTTCGGTCGGAGACGGGCTTCTCTTCCGTGGCGTCTTCGATTTGCCACGGCTGTTTTGCTTCTTGGCTGCTGGTTCATCGGCTGCCTTCGTCAATTTTTGCCGCTTTTTTTCGGCCTTGTCACGCAGATCTGCGACAACCTCAGGCGATGTCAAAATCGTTGACTCCATTGTCTTGCCGCCACGTTTTGATTTCGGCCCAATTTCAACGGGCCAACCGATTTCAATGCATCACGGAGCTGTGGAGCCGAAACAAGAGACAACGACGATGATGCAGCACCACTTGTTGAAGCTAGGGCACTTGTCGAAGCTTCCGACGTTGACACCTGCTCATTCGCAGCAGTCACAATGGCATCACCAGAGGCAAGAACTCGACGTTGATTGTCGGCGTCTTTCTCTTCGTCACCGAACAAATTTTCGCCGCTCAGTTCCGAAGCGACAAAGTCAACTTCAGTGAAAATTTGCGGGTTGAACGGGTAGATGCCAGTTGTTCGGAAGCCGGATTTGATGGTTTTCGGCGTTAACATAACATCGAGGCACTGATCGACAAGATGCCGCACATGATGCAGATCGAAAGTGACACCAATGTTGGACTTTTTCCATGCATCATGCTTCACGGTCATCATGCCTTTAAATGGTGCAAATACCGCAACATCTAGCGGCTGCATTTTGTGCGTGCATTTCGGCGGAAAAGACAGCAACGTGATGCCATGATCCAACGCCAAATCTATCGCCTCGATCGATAAATGCGAACCGTGGTTGTCCAACAGCAACATGGTTGGCGAATCGGCATTAGCACCGGTGTGCTTGATGAAATGACGCATGAATTGAGGGAATACGTCAGAGTTCATGTAACCAGAACCGTTCGCAACACCAACAGCGCCATGACTCGCATGAGTCATAAAAATCTCTTTCATGTTGACTCGGGGAAAGAGGAAGAATGGCGGTATAGACTGACCACTAGCGCTGACGACCAAAGCCAAAGACACATTGGTGCCTTTTTCGGCAGATGTTGATGAGCCGACCTGCTTTTGTCCTTTGCGCGCGATGGTTTTGACAGGTCTGGTTGGCACGGTCGGGCACTCGGTTTCATCCATGTTCCATATTCGGTGAGGTTCAAACGGCGTCTTACCGAGAACGGATGAAAGGTTGGCAAAGAATGCATCGACATTCTCTTTGTTGAATCGCTTCGCACGGCTCTGGCTTACTTGCTCTGGTGTTCGCAGTGACAAATTTTTGTGGCGTTTCATGAACGCCAACTGCCAATCCTTACTCGCCTGTTGATTGTCGTTCCATGGATCCGGATACGACGCGCCAACTTTCCGAGCAAATTCATACACGAGCTTACGAAGCTCCATCAAACTAATTCCATAGTTGATGTCGCTGGCCTGGAGAATGTAGCTTATCAGCGCCTTCTCTTGTTCGATGTTGAAGATCTGAAATAAAAAAAAATTATTTATTATTCGATGAAAGAAAAAGAAAGAAACCAGCAGAACTCACTGTTTTTGTGCCCATCGTCGTGCTTTCAGCCAGCAAATTCTTCATTACATCGGCATTGGCAGTAGTAACGTCGATGCTCGCACCATCAAATGCTGCAATATAACGCATCAGGTTGGTCCTCGGAATTTTGTGTGCCGTCGCAGATTGTCGAACGCTGTTGTGATGTATTTTCACCGACTTGATCGCCTCCAAAATGTTGTCGAAATCAACAATTTTCCCTTCTTTGGGATAGTACCGCAAATTTTTCGGAGCACGAAACTATCAGGAAATGTTGAAAAACTATTGTGTTGTTGAAATTTTGCACGAAAAATCACTTATACACGTCAAATATATGAAGTTAGCATGTCAAATGTAAAAAACTATGTGGCCCCGAGATTCCCCAAACGCTCATATTTGCAAAATGGCGGTGGATAATGAACACAATGTAAATTCGTGCAAAATTTCTTTTGTGTGTCGAAGGCTAAAGGCTCAACTAATATTATAAACATATTTACCTGGATGAATTTATTGGAAAATGTGAAAAAAATCAACTGTACACAGAGTTGAAAAAAAACTTTCGGAGTGTCGAATTATTTTTTGTTGTCACAGAGAGGTTATAACACGTGTTCACAGCTCGAGTGCTATATAGAAACTGAGCTTAGTATGAGACGAGCCGATGACAGTTGGTTGCAGCTGTCAACCTATACTAGGGAAAAAAATATCGAAAATACTTTTGGGCGGTAACTTGCCATTTTAGAGTATTTCATTGTTTTTTTTCAAGGGGGGCAATTTGGGGCAGCTGAATTTTTTTTATCGTTTAGCTGAGAATTCAGGCTTTAATTCGGTATATGTATGTCGACAGCGGTAGACAGCGCTAAAAAGATGCACCACTTTGAATTTGAAGAACATTGAAATTTTGACGTCCAAATTATGTTGTTCCACAAAATTTTGTATGCATTATTTTTTTCAATGGATTTTGATGCAAATTTTTTCTTTGATACATATTATAAATGAAAAATAATAATAAAGTTGAATTTCAATAGTTGTTTTATTGTATCAATGATTTGACTTTTGAGTAAATTTTTTGCTAATTTTGATGTTCTCCACATTCACCAACTTTGGGCAGTTCTGGACAAAAAACTAATGCAGATAGAATCCTAATACTTTGGTAAAATAATCTATAGATAGTTGGTAACTGTGAAATTTTCATTCAAATCAAACAACATGCCATTTTTGAATTTCAGCCACGGAAATCCCTATGTGGCGCGTGTCGGTATCCACTAGTATAACATATATACTATATATGTATGTATATAATTGCTTGGATTCCGATAATCTGGTTGACCTTGTGCATTCTTACTCCCGTCGACCATGTTGTGTCATTGCGTTTTCGATCCTAAACCATTGTCCTCTGACGTTTGATGAAATCCGAAATGGTCTCTCAGACTGAATTGTTTGTTAGTATTTTATCTTTATAAAACTTCTAGGTGCAATTGTAAAATAATAAAACAAAAATAAAATTCTTACCGACTAAACAGCTGAAGCGATTTTAATCAAATTTGTTATGGAGTTAGCCGACACCCTGGAATAACGCATAGGCTACGTTTCATTCTGGAAAAATATCTTATTTTCAAAGGAAATCGATGAAAATGAATTTCCGGATAATGTGAAGGGAACTTTGTACACAACTTTTTAAATTAAAACACGATCAATGTTGAAGAGTACAGTAGACATGTTTAGATTTTAACATAAACCTATGCGCATTCAGTCGCCTGTCGTGAAGTCGGTGCCGAGATACCCCAGTCAAATAATTAATAATGTTGCTCTTGGCTGTTATAATTAAAAGAACTAAATGTTAAACCACAAAATTATGTTCAAGTAATTTTCTTAATTAAAATATGTATATGCGTAAAAAATTACAATAAAATACAAATAGATATCTTTTATATATATGTACATAAATAAAATAATATTACTTTTTTTTTTAAGTTATTGTGATACCACAATGACCAATTGAACCCAATGAGGCGTTGACTCCACCAGTTCTTTTCGCACGCACATACGAGTTTTGTCCCATTCGGCCAAAATTGCATGTTTTAGTTGCTAAAAGCCGTCACATTGCTTGGATCCTCGTTCTGATTCAAATCTGGACTTAAGTCAGGCCACTACAAGCATAACAATTTTTTGAGAGTTAAAGAACGCCTTTGTCATCTTCGCTACATGGATCGAGGCATAGGTAAGTTCATTCATCACTATTCTATTGGTTGCTAGCTGCTGCATGCGCCGTTTGCTCCAGTCATCAATGGTACCTATACGGCCACTATATTTAGTAACACTCAATTTTTCAGAAAATTGATTTCTGTGTTCCTTTGCGTCTTTACTGAAAAAATAATTTGAAAAACTCTCATGACTTATTCTTTTAATCAATCCACGCTCCTCATCTGATAATTCAGTTCCGGTACTAAGTATCGTTTGGGTAGCCAAAGAACATCCGTTTGAAGGCGAGCTAAAGTGAGAAGGCATGGTACTATGCCCATTCAGAGTTGTGTGTTGGCTTTGGGACCCGCTACATAAAAAACGCCTCAAATGCAAACTAGTCAATAGCCTCGGATGAGAGACCCCCCTTTTGATGACGACCACGGCCATGGCATTTATTACAATGGCGATATAAAGTAAATTCGATGTGGGATTCGTGGTGATTACTATCATTCACTCCGGTGAATGAGAGTCTAGCCACAATCCGCATCAAAGCGAGGTTCTTCAACATATTGCTGATTTGCGCCCACGTCCCGACGGAAGAGAACAGCGATGTGACCGACTTCGCCGGGGCCCGAAATATGGTTATCTGTAGTACTAGATTCCAGCACCAGAAAATACATCAAGTTACCTGGCTGTCTCCGGATCGAAAAGCCACCAACCAGATCGATCATGTTGTGATAGACGGAAGACAAGTCTCCAGTGTTCTAGACGTGTGTACGCTCCGAGGTCCTAACATCGACTCGGACCACTATCTTGTTGAAGTCAAGATTCGCACCCACCTCTGTGAAGCAAAAAGCGCACGTCAACAAACACAAGGAAAGTTCGACGTCGAGAAACTGCAATTACAACAGACAGCCGAACGATTTTCTACTCGGCTTACACTCCTGCTCTCTGAGAGCGCTCGTCAACACCTCGGTATAAGGGAACTGTGGGACGGCATTTCAAGCTCCCAAGATACAGCTGCAACTGAAACCATATCAACCAGCTGGGCAGCGGCACCTTCCCAATTAAGGGACCGGACATTCCAAGTGCACGCCCTTAATTCGTAGTCCTTATTTCGTTTGCCTGGTCGTCATCATATAAGTGGAGTCTCTTACCCGAGGCTGGTTGTTAGTTTTCACTGCGTGTTTTTTTTTACGTGGCGGGTCCCAAACCCAGCGCACAACCCTAAGTAGGGAATGTTTCGCTTTCTCACTTTAGCTCGCCTTCAAACGGATGTTCTTAGGCTACCCAAAGGATTTATAGTCCTTTGCGTGTTGGCAATGGGGAATATCGCATTCGATGCACTGCCGGACTAGCCACGTAGCAAGAGTAGCAAATGCTACGGGCCCCGCGAATGGGGGGACCCCGCGCTCCAACTGATCGTAATAAAAAAAATATCAATTTAGATGTAGCGTAAAATATCCTTGCAAGCTTTAAACGCGATGCGCTTAGGCAATGCTTCACTTCCCCCATCCACCTGAAAATTTAAAACTCGATTTCCTCACCTTAAATCGTAAAAATAGGTAGACATTTTACAAACTTCTTCATTAAGTTAAGTTATCTAATGTTTAATTATAAATATTATAATCGATATATTTAGACTAGTATCTATACTAGGTACATTTCTACCTTTCAAGCGTCCACATTTTTATTTTTTTTTAAATTAATATCCATTAATTTTTTTATCAAAATAAAGTTTAATATCTGCCGAACACCGCTATTGCAAATTTTTATTAATTAAATAAATATTTTCATAAAATTGGTAAAATAAAAAGAAAATCCTTATCGAATATCACTAGATTCTTTATGCTTCATGGCCGTCAAAGGAAAATACTATTGAAAAAAAACATCATAAAACACATTAATTAAAATATTCTATATAGTAATTTCTTTTTCCAAGCGGACGCTGACCTCTTAACAGGGCAAAAATGTTTAGTTCAGCCCAGCCTTAAGAGCAAGGTGTTTCATAGTCTCAAGTAAAAAGGCGGGTAATTTGATGAATAAAATGAATTATTCATATTATAAACAAAAAGTTATTCAATTAAAAATTACACATTTTATGTGTTCGTCGACAAGTAATTTCATTGAAGATTACAAGGGAAATTATTTAGGCTTGTTAGAATTAATAGCACAATTTAACGCTTTTATGGCTCAACATATTCAAAGTCATGCTAATAAAGGAAAGGGTACGAGTACGTTATATTTATCAAAAACAACTTGTGAGGAATTGATTAATCTTATTGCATCAAATACTTATCCTGGATCAACTTATTTGCGAAATTAAGAGATGCAAATACTACTACTACTAAGTTTCATTGGATTCTACTCCAGATATATCGCATGTGGACCAACTGACTATGATAGTGCGCTATGTTCTGCCATCTGGACCAGTGGAAAGAATTGTTAAGTTCTTGGACATGGAAGGTCATACTTCTGAACAACTCGCTCAAAGTTTACTAGAATTCTTGAGTGAGAGTGGCATTAATATCAAAGATTGTCGTGGGCAAAGTGGGAAATACATCAGCTTACAAGAAAATAAATAAGTATGCAGAATACATCCCCTGTCTTGCACATTCATTAAATTTGGTTGTTAAGTGCGCTGCAGACTGCTGTACAGAAGCATTACTTTTCTTCGATTTCATTGAAAGACTCTTCACATTTTTCTCCGCTTCTACCTATCGATGGGGTCATCTTACGAGCTCAATTAAAGATTCTACTTCCAAAATTCCGATTTTGAAACGGTTATCGGACACTAGGTAGTCAGCCCGAACTAATGCTACGAATGCACTTTTATGTGGTTTTATCACTATTAAGCAAGTATTGGAAGATATTTTCAGTAAGGTGGATCAAAAAGCGGAGTGCCGTAATAAAGCTTCAACGATGAATAAGTTAGAAAATGGAATAGTGACAATTACGTGGAACGAAATCCTAGAACGCTTGCAAGCGACTAGTGCTTCGCTGCAGTCGTCTGATCAAGATCTTAATACGGGATACGCCCTTTACGAATCATTATATGGCTTACGTCCAAGCAATGCGATCCACTTTTTCAGATATTGAGGCAAGAGCCAAAGATCGGACCTACTGTGAAGAATACCAGCAACAGACATTACGGCGAATCAAGCGAAATACAAAGTGCGACCATTTCAGCGGCTCTACTACACTCGACGACTTTGTTGAAAATCAAACACCTGGGCAACGGTTCGAATTTGGGGTGTTAATTGTCATTAATGATAACGTACTGTCCGCTATTTTGACAGCTAAAATCTCTTACAACTGAAGAGATTTTGGAAAAATCCTCTAGTATGGTTAGTGCTTACGAAGATGATTTGGAGCACAGCCTAGGCGGCGAATTAATGCAGTTCGCAGAGCTGCTGAAAACAGATGTGCTACTGTTACTGACAGCAAGAAACTGGAGCCTCTGGAAAAGCAATATTATAAACTTTTATTAATTATATTATATTTATTTATTATTCCCAAACTTAGAAATTGCTTTGCGAATTTACTTATTTCTCATGATCATTAACTGGAGTGGCGAACGTTCTTCATTAACATAAAATGTATTAAAAATGAATTAAGGAACACGATGAGCAAAAAACGTCTTAATCATCTCACTTTGTTGAATATAGAGCATATCTTGCTTAAAGAAGTCGATATTCAAAGTATTATGTCTAAATTTGCCCATAATAAATACATAAAACTTTATTTGTAACAATTTTGTTTTATTTAATACTTAAATAAAACTTGAGAACATGTGGCAAAACAAGGGCCCCTTGACAGAATTTGCTACAGGCCCCGCGCTAGCTTAATCCGGCACTGATTCGATGAAACGATGAGCTGTATGAGATATACGACAACATTGGCATACATAGTTCAGCGAATTAAAAGGCAACAGCTACGCTGGCTAGGTTATGTCGTCCGAATGGACGAAGACACTCCAGCTCTGAAGGTATTAGACGAGTTCCCGCCGGGGGAAGCAGAGTAAGAGGAAGTTCCTCACTCCGTTGGAAAGACCACGTGGAGAAGTGTTCGAATTTGGTGTTCACAAAACTTTAAGTATGTAGTTGATCTGTGAGACAGCATGAAAGTTAAGTCGGTGTATTTATGGGAACAAGGGTGTTGCTAACATTTTCTGTGTCGGTAGCTAGTGGATAGCGCAGTCTCTCTAAATTGAAAATTATTAAAAACCACTTGTGCCTTACAATGTGTCAAGAAAGATTTTTAACAAACAGGCATGCTATTACCTATTAGAAAAGGATCCTCTCCGACTTTCTATAATATATCGCACAGATTGACGGACATTTTCGATAAGAAGTTCGCGATTGGAACTTTGATAAACATATTCGGTTACTGAGGATTTAAATAGTCTAGGTCCGATTTGGAAAATTTTTGGTTTGGTGCTTGATTTGTTTTCTGAAAAGTGAATGAATCAGATGGAAGTTAAAATTGAGTTATTTCGCACTGAAATATAGAAATACAAAGGTAAGATAATATACCAAATGTGGTCGAAATTGGTGAAGTAGGTTTTAAGATACGGATTTTTACCGAAATGTGGTCGGTGCCACCCCCATCTATTATTTTTCATCGCGGCTGGTCTGATTACACCCATCTACTAAATCTTCTTCACTTTTTGCCAAGGAACACGGGTAGTTATCGCTTGCACAGATGGGCGGTCAGACAGTCACTCGGAATTCAAATCGTCTCTTCATTCCGTCATGCTGCAGAGATATTTTAATGAAATGACCTGAATTATTGTCAGAAATTACGAATATTGTTTGTTATACGTAAGACAAAATATGCTTGGGAGGTGTAAAGAATTTGGCATTTGCCTAGGGCGGTAAATTGTCTCGGTCTTGTACTGCATCTTTTTCTGATGACAATATTGCCTAGTGCTAAAAACAAATTAAGTCGGTTCAGTACTTCCAATTATCCCCTAATATCAGAATTTTAAAATTTCCGGGAGGCCTTACACAGTCTATGGTGTATTAATCTAGGTGAAAAATATTTCAGTAAAATTAAGTGTATCATCTGTGATATAGAATTGTCCAAAACCCTTTGAAATAAGAAGAAAATGTGGACGATATCTATATTTTAAATATTTAGCAACGTTGACATTATTCTTTAATCGAATATTTTTTACTTTCGCAATTTGCAAAGATCAATGGGCCGGAAATACCTTTAGGTGCTGCAAAACTTTATATCTGGTCAGTGCTCTGCTCATCACCTTTTCGAAGTGCTCTCTTGCCAAAAAAAAAAAAAAAATAAAATACAAAGACATCGAGTTGAACTCGTACAAGAGAGCATGTGAATACTTCTAAGGCTAAATTTAATATACTGAGTTGATCTGGAAAACCAACCAAAAGATCGGTATTCACTCTGTTAGAAATATGAAGTTTGGAACAAGGGCTAGACCAATTTGATTCATATTCAGTGCATTTTGACTAACTTTTTCGGTTCAAACTCAAGTGGAAAGTCGGAAATCACTATATGGGGCTTTCTCAGCATTGATATTGCTCAGACATACTTGAGAAGAACGCTACGTTTTTTTAAATAAAGCAAAATGCAAGAGAAATCGAGTTCCATTCATAATGGCATCGAATGCACTACCATAGGAATAATGAACTTCATTGATATCCCCAACTCTTTTTATATTACACTGTGATAGCTTTTTTCAAAAAAAAAAAAAGACAAGACCAAATTCGACGGTTTCCCCCTATTTCGGGTCCTACGAATCGAACTGCATCATTACTTTTTTGAGTTACAATCATGGTTTCATACAAAAATTTTTTTTGAAGTTTTTCATCAAAGTGGCCCATTGTAAGAGAAAGGCACATTTTTCTTCGGTCTCTAACTTTTTTAATGTTGACTTTTTTGGTAAACTTTCTTTGGCAAAGCTTCTCAGAATAAGTCCGTCTTTAAGTTCTTAGATGACTGTAAACCCCAAAATCAATGTTTTTTGTGTCCTTATAGCCAATATGTCGAAAAAACTGAAATTTAGTCCATTTTTTTTATGTTTTTTCCCTCTCGTTTCGTCAATATTTTAATTTACCCTTTGATAAGTATTGTCGCCATTAACCTCAAAGAAATCTAAAAGCTCCTGTCTTTTGCGGTATCCATATACCTTCACATCTTTAGACAATATGTTTACCGATAGAAGATGATGTGCTAGGCAAATCGCTTGGCTTTGCAATAATTTCAGCTGTCGTACCATCGTATTCAAACGGGCTTGGGAAATCTCCAAGTGACGACATGGGCTTTTAACTTCGGTTGGGTTATACATTGAGAGTAGATCTGTAGGCTCGGTGGAAAATGTTGGCGAAATATATCTGTCAGTTGGACTTGGACATCTTGGTATCGGAACATTTTCTGAGTGAGATACTGGTAGCTGTGCAGATTGAACACTTTTGTTGAGTCTTGCAAATTTGTTCTTGCCCGCGTAGCAGTTACCAGTATGATGCCATTGTGGATCTATCCAAATCATTGGGATGTCGAACCCCATTTTTAGGCACAGTCTTTTTGACCAGTTATGCAGGTTGTTGTTGCATTGCGTGGAAATGGTATTTGGCACCCAATCTACGTCTCTTATAACGGGCAAATCGAAATATTCCTCGTAGATGCCGGCAGTTCCCGAAGATATTTTGCGTCTACTCCGAGGGCTTGTAAATTTTCCACATACGTAGCAGAACAACGATAGGCCAATTGGACACTTATTCATTTTAATTTATTTTCTTAATATACAATTCACTAAAACAATGTTCTTTCCGCGAAGTCAAAGTCAAATTAATTACTGCAATCTATGCTTAAATTTTGACTCTTAGGCAAGCATTTAACGTTTCTTTCAAACGTTACTTGTTGTTATTTCTTATCAGTGCAGTGTGACTCGTTGCTTGCTGATTTGTGTTGGACATTGATAGATAAGTCTTGTTAAATTTAATTTAAATATTGTGTACAAATTAATGATACTTATTGATAACACTTATAAGATACACAAAAAAAAAAAAAAAATGGCACACAAACATAGTTAGTGTAGCTTTTTTAAAAAATACAAATTTTGTCAAGTTTTTTTTCTAATGGTTAGTTTGCTTAGAACGTTGTCTTTGCTTAAGTTTCTTACTATTACAAGATGTCACTTAATGTATAAGTATCAAAGGGTAAATTAAAATATTGACGAAACGAGAGGGAAAAAACATAAAAAAAATGGACTAAATTTCAGTTTTTTCGACATATTGGCTATAAGGACACAAAAAACATTGATTTTGGGGTTTACAGTCATCTAAGAACTTAAAGACGGACTTATTCTGAGAAGCTTTGCCAAAGAAAGTTTACCAAAAAAGTCAACATTAAAAAAGTTAGAGACCGAAGAAAAATGTGCCTTTCTCTTACAATGGGCCACTTTGATGAAAAACTTCAAAAAAAATTTTTGTATGAAACCATGATTGTAACTCAAAAAAGTAATGATGCAGTTCGATTCGTAGGACCCGAAATAGGGGAAACCGTCGAATTTGGTCTTGTCTTTTTTTTTGACTATCACAGTGTTATTA
>JBAWJQ010004126.1:0-12290 GCA_037783105.1 Bactrocera zonata | reverse complement strand
CTTCGTTCAGATTTTCAGTTTAAAAAAAATGATTTTTAACTTGACATGTTTTTTATTTTGTGGTAGGTGAAAACGGCAGGGTAGGAAATAAATAACACTTGATATTAAATGCGGACTATGCTAACGCGCGGGAAACCCACACCCGGCCTATGCTACACGCTCCGCGTGACAAGCTCAAGCTATTTGCAAGCCCTTATGAATGCGCCTATAATAAACACCACTTAAAACAGGAGTTATAAACATGCACAAGAAATTAACCCTCGTACAATCAATGATGGCCTATAAGCTCTATGCAGATGAAAACGGCTGCATGTATTACGCATTTGCGCAACGTCCCGGCGTGTTGGTTGATAGTGGCGAGGCGGTATCACCTGACGAACTGTTAGGCTATACCTTTCAGGACTACCACTATAATAAAATAGAAAATATTTGCGATTGCCCGTTTACAACGGAATAGCAAAGCGCTATTATAAACCCACTGAGCAACACCGCTCGTAACATGACAAAAGGAGACAAAATATGTCAATCAAACGTACTTTCACTGTGTTCAAACTGGTTCGTGACGTAGACGGCGAAAAGAAAGAAATGGCTTTCTCTCGTCAAGCTCAAGCTGACCAGTACAAAGCGATCCTGGAACACTTCGGCGTTACTGACGTTGCCGTAGAATCCGAAAAACGCACCGTCGAACTGTAAGTTCGGCTCCCAAAACTAACCCAAAACAAAACAAAACAGGACAAAACAATGGCTAACTTATACTCCAAAAAACTCGACAAAGCTGCTATCTTCAACCTTGCGCAAAACGCCGCCCCTATCGGTGACGTGCTGGAAACTCCGCTGCTGGTTGTTGGTCTGCATCACAAAACCGTTACCACTGGTGAAGGTGATGAAAAGCTCCTCACTATGGTGTTCGTCAATGAAGGTAGCGAGAAAGAGCCGGATATCAAATCCTACTTTTCCTCCGCACGGTCCTTCTACAACGGGTTGGAGGATGTTGCAAACATCTTCGGCGATGATATCAAAGGCAACGGCGTAACGCTGACGGTTAAGAAAGTAACCACGCGTAATAACAACACCGTTTACACCGTCTCGCTGTAAGCAACTGCAATAAACAAAGCCCTCTTAATTGAGGGTTTTTTCTTGTCTATTCCTCAATAACCCATTACAATAACACCTTAACATTCAATGAGGTGAAGAAAATGGCACAATCCCCACCATTAAAAAACCTCTTGCGGCGTGTTCGTCGTTTCAATCAGTCTAACCCCACTCAAGCTCTAAACGTAGAGTCCTACTCGTCAATCGGAAACAACTCCGTAAAGATTGCACGAGCTAACGAGCGTTTAAACAAGCTCCAGAAAGTTTCCCGCATTAATAAGAAGATTCAGCAATCAGTAAATAAGATTGTCGAACTGAAAACAAAGGGCTTCACCTATGAGGCAACCACTAGCGGGAAAGTTAAGCCGATTAAAATCAAGGCTCCTAAAACCATTCAGTCTGCTGAAAGGGAATTAAAGCGTGTTAAGGAACTGGAAAGAAAAGCTAAAGAGTTTCGGAAACGTCAAGATAAGTTTATCCGTAAGGCTGCGGCTTATAATCGTCACCTATCGCGGCTGCAAAACGAAAAGCGTTTCGTGTTCCTTCCCCGGACGGAAGCCGAACTAAAACGCGCTGAAAAGGCTTTGAACCTAATCAAGCGTGATAAAGTGGCGGAGGCTAAAAAGGCGCTTGCCCTCCCTCCCACAAAAGAGTTTCGACAATCTTTGATGGATAAAGATGCACGTAGTTTACGGCGCAACGGAGGTTACTCTTATCATGACCGCGTGTTTTTCTTTCAGGCTTTGAAGAATGCCCGTAACTCACTCGTTCCAGAACTGTATGATTTATTCCTGGAGGGCGGCGAGTCCCTTTTGTTAGACTTAGAAAACGCTGGCTTTACTATGGTTGAATGGTATGATGTTGATGAAACGTTAGACGAACCAGAACAACATATCATTGCCATGCTAGAGGATGCGCTTGATTCTATGAACGGTAGAAACAGGGTTATTACCGAACGATTCATAGAGCGCGTTTCCGGGAAATACAATTAATGAAGAAATTCGAACCTTCAAAATGCTACGCTTTCGATTTCGAGTGTACGAGCCGTGAGCCGTCAGAGGTTTACTTGTGCGCCGTTGCTCGCCTGTCAAAGCTGCAAAAGAAACACGTCCACGTTTTCTACACCATCGGCGACACGGTAGAATACATTTTCACGCGTGGGAAAGGCTCAAAGTTTTACGCTCACAATTTAAAGTATGATATTTCTTTCATCCTCTGCTACCTGTTCCAACATCACGAGGGTGAATTTTCGATAGAGAAAGCAATCATACAGGATATGACAAAGAGTGTTGTAACCATGACTATCAAGTTTATGGGGGGCACTATCACCTTCATTGATACAGTGCCTATCTTCTCTGCTCCATTGGCTAGCGTCTTAAAAGCGTTCACCGATATGGAAAAGGGAGAAACACCACTATTTGATTATCCAGAGGACGTGGTGTTAACGCCGGATATCGTTGATTATTGCATTACCGATGCGCTAGGGTTGGCTAAATCCATCATCAAGCGCTTAGAGTACGGCGTAGGCTCGCTGACAACGGCTAGCGACGCTTTCAAGACTTTTAAGGCAATGGTAAACGAGGAAAGCAAAGGCCGATTTGATAGATTCTACCGCCCACTTGAGCCGGAAATAGATAAGTTTATCCGCCCTGCGTACCGTGGCGGCTTCACATATTTAAACCCGGACTATCAAGGTAGGATGTTGAAAGGCGTTAGTGTTATTGATGTTAATAGCATGTACCCGGATAAGATGTATAACGAGTTACTACCCCATAGCGAGCCGAAATTTGTTAAGGCTGGCGAGGTTGTAACTAACAACACTTATCAGCTAGGGATTCAGATATTCACGATTAAAAGCGCTAAACTTAAATCAGGGTTTACACCCTTCCTTTCAACGTCGAATACATTAATGCACGCTGCTAACTACTTGAGCGAAATCGACGAAACTTTACCGCTAGAGAAAAGGACGTTTAGTTTAACCCTGCAAGAGTTCGAGCTATTTAAAAAGTCTTACGATTTTCAGGAACTGGAATTACAAGGCGGCTTTCTGTTTAAGGCTCGCCGTGATATGTTTAGAAAGTACATTGATAAATATTGGGAATTAAAAGGAGATAAGAATGCCACAATTAAAACTATCGGGAAACTTTTCCTTAACTCGCTTTATGGAAAATTCGCAGAGGGAATGGAAAAGAACACTTATGAACCTTACTATGATGATGGTATTAAATGGCGACTCAAAGAAACAGAGACGCGCCCATGTGGTTATTTACCGGCTGGCGTGTTTATCACTTCTTACGCGCGTTGCTTTCTACTCAATTCTATTAATAGCATTGGGGTACACAATTTCGTTTATTGCGATACAGACTCAATCCACTTCTTTGACGATGGCGAGTGCGCTAAGTCTCTGGATATGCACCCATCCCGCCTCGGTGCTTGGGACTTTGAGAATTATTTTGAACGCGCTTATTACGTTCGTTCAAAGCGTTATTGTGGGGAATATATTAATAAAGATAGCGGGGAAGTGTCGTTAAAAATGGCTTGCGCGGGTATTAAGACAAACGCCCTCAAAGAGCAAATCTTACGGATAGAGGATTTCAAAGAAGGACGCCCCATTAAAACTATAGAGTTTAAACAAGGCGTCAACGGTCAACACGTAAGAGACAAGACAATTAAAATATAACTTCACTCACGAGGGTTTTAGCGGGTACATCTTTAAACGTTATAAACCCTCGTTCAAAGTACATCTTAACCCGTTTTAAATACGGGTTTTTCCGTACATTATCAATCGTCCTTTCTTCTCGCAACTGTTTATCGAGGTTGAAACTCGGACACCCATCAATAGGCGGACGGGCAGCAATATGTAGATAAGTGCGGTTATCATGAATGTAATCATAGACTACTAAATCCACGCCGGAAATCGTTATATTTACGAAAGGTGTTTTCTTTATTCCCTTCAAATCATCTATAAACGAGTAATCATCTTTTATAGATTCATTGTCGAGCATGAACGCGCCATATTGAGTGCCGCTAATCAAGTTACCGAAACGTGTTTTCCTTTTAGCGTCTCTATAAGCCATGCTCTTAAACTGATAAATCATAATCGACTGAGTTCTAAAGCGTGTTTTCGGCGTGTCCTTGCTGGCTGGCTTAATAGCAAAGTACACGTAATAAGGGTTGTATATTGTGTCTTGGTTGGCTAGGCACACAATAGTAATTTCCCTCATACGCCCGATAGTTTCTACAAGACTAAGAAACTTGTTTACCTCGTCCTTGAGGTAGGATTTAGACTCGCTTATAAACTCGTCGAATAACAGCGTTTTAACGTTAGGGAACGCAACGGATTTAAATTTGTAGGCGGTACTAATAGCAATTCCCCGCCCCATTACTTTTCCGTCGCATAAAAAGTTCTCGCCTTTCACCTGTAAAACATGGTCGGGGAAAACATTATCAGCGATTAATGCCGCAAACAAAGTAGGTAAACATAAATCTAACTCACTCTGAGTGCGGCGGATATAAATAAACTGTTCTTCTGTATCGATGAAATTTTGTGTTAGTTTTTTAAGGCTTGAATATGTTTTTCCCGCGCCACGCTCGGAAACCACGAAATTCAATAGCATGTTTTCTTTTGTTACGTCTTGAAGGTCGAAGAACATTATATGCCCCTTATTTTACAGTCTGCGGAGTGTTGCCAGATTTCGGCATAACATCCGCATTAGTTTCATACTGAGACAAGAAGGTTACTTCTTGGCTTGTTGGCTCGTAATAAATAACGAACATAACAGGGCAGTGGCTATTTGCATAGTTGAAAATATAGCCCTGAATAAATTGCGCGTCAGTGGCGCGGGTAATCGAGTTGAACGTGTTAGCCGTAATAGGCTGAAAACGCCCGTAACTCGTAGCGGGGATGGAAATAACGCCGCTGATTCCATCGTTAAGGGTGAAAGCAAATTGAACCTGCGCCGCTGCAATGGTAAAAGTAAGTTTACCAAAGCCAACATCATAAACAACTGTATCACGGTCGCCAGCTTTCGCCACGGCGCGATACTTCCACCCGGTGCGCTGTTCGATATATTCAGCGCGTAACTCTATCGCTTGTCCTCCCGCTTCGAGTTCTGCAACACCGCTTTTAAGATTTGTAATATCAGATTGAACCAATTCGATCTGTTCATTGACATATTTATACAACGCCTCCATATTATCGTTAATGCGGTTTTGGGCTTCAAGAATACCGTTAACAGTATCCCACTGTTTACTATCACTCGTTTTCAGAGCGTCGATTTCCTGCTGTAAAGCGTCCTGAGCCGTTTTAATATCCGCTGCATATTCTTTACGGACTTTGTTGATATCGTCCTGTAAGCTGGCGGTGTTCGTCTGCTCGGTCTGCTCGACTGATTTAATGTACGCGTTAAGCTCGTCGTACTTTGCCTGCAAATTGTCGGCGGCTTCTTTCTTAGCTGCTGCAATCTGATTCTTTAAATCAGTGTGCGTATTAGCGTTAGCTTCCTGATAGTTCTCAACCTTATTGTTGAGATTATCAATACGCTTATTAACGCGCTCTAACTCGGTTTCAATCCACTGACGTTGCGCGGCGTTGGTTTTATTTACGCTAGTCATAAACGCGTTAATATCCGCCGTTTGCTGATTTAGCGCGCTTCTTACTTCCTGCTCAAAATTGGCGATTTCAGTTTGACGGGTTTCCGTCTCTGCTTTAATAGCCGCATCCGTGGAGGTTTTATTATCCGTCACGGTCTGAGTGAGGGCGGTAATTTTGGCGCTCAAATCGCTGTTAATACCGTCCGCGTATTTCTTCGCGTCAGATAAAACAGACTCATAGCCAGCAATAGCCGCATCCAGTTTTTCCGGGTCGAATTGGGATTTCAGTTTATTAACTTCATTCCACAATTGCTCGTTACTGAGGCTAATTTTATCAACGTTCTGCTGTAGCAGGTTGATAGTTGACTGATATTGATTAAGCAACAAATCAACGTTAGATTTGAAATTGTTGTTATCAGTTTGCAGAGTCTGGAACGCCGCATTTAAATTGCTCTGCGCCGTGTCGAGGGCTTTTAAACCTGACTCAAGCGAGGCAATGCGCGTTTCATGGTCTTTTAACGTGGTAGAGCTAGACGCGTTAATTTGTTTCTGCGTCTCGATAGTCTCCTTTAAAACGCTGCGGTTTAAGTCAATCTGCTTTGTCAGATAAACATTAATTTCCTGCTGCGTGGCGTATTGTTCCCAACGGCGCACACAAGCAAGCGGGTCGAAAATATCAGTGTTAGGCAGCTCCATTCCAGAACCTCTTATCTTTGCGAACATCAACATGAGTAAATAAACGATATTTACCCGTACCGCCATTATTATAATGGCTTGAGACGTAATTATATACGTCCGCTGGCTTCACGTCACGAATAATAATATCCGCTGCCGTCCCTAACAGGTGTTGGGAGTGAGCCGCACCGCCTACGCGCTTATTATGTTTCTCACAACGACACGCAGAGGTAATAATAATTGATTTGCCAAAATGGGCGCGGATTTCTTCAAGCCTTTCAATTAAAGCCGGGGAAACATCCCCCGGATTCAGGCCGAAACCGCAACCACATTTACAAGCAAATTCAGTGCTTTTAAAGTGGGCGCTTAATTGCATGTTAGAACACTCCTATAAATAAATCGTCTAATTCGTCCAGGAACATTTTATCAATGTTGATAAAAGTTTTCCGCCATTCCGTGAGGGCTTCACTCATTAACACGCCGTCAAGCCCTACGGTTTCACCATCGGCAAATTGTGTAGTCTGATTTGCCGCTACTACTTCACGGTCTGCGTAACTCTGACCGCCTCCCACACCCTTACTTTGTCCAACGCTGCTGGCTTCCGTTCCCTGCGTGGAGAATGCGTTATTACCTCGCTCGCTAGCGTCCTGCGCGTACCCGTTCTGCGTGTTGGCACTAATCCCGGTTGCGCTTTCACGGTCACGAGACGCGGTAGTAATATAACCATCGTTAAAATACTTGTCACTAGCACCGCCGCTAGTACCGTCACCGCCCCCGGCCTCGCCCTCTGTTTGTGCTTGTGTTTGCGGAGTATCGGCAAAAAGATTTAGTTTTGAAGAGCCGGATTCGTTGATGCCTCGCTGCTTATCAAGGGTTTGGCGGCTTGATAAAGTATTTTCATTAAATCCGCTTGTTGTTCCTCCGGTGCTAACATCAACGTTGCTATTAGCAGAATTAGAGTAATTATGGTTTTTAGTATTCGCGGTTTCATAGTCCTTTCTGCGCCCCTTATTACGAGAGAAATTGCTATTCTTAATTTTAATATTAACGAAAGGGTTAATATGTAGGTTTTCTGACTCATAGAGTTTTAAATATTTCGGCAATAGTTCGGAGATAGATAACTCTAACATACGTTTAAACATTGCGTAAGAGTCAAAGCCGATATTTCGATAACCGAAACGGAGAAGGAAACGGTGTTCGAATATGGGTTTATATTCCTCCGGCATGTCATAAGGAAACGTAAACAACGTGTCATTATGAGCATTCATCGCCTGAGAAAGTAGCATAGTATATACACGCATTATTCTTCCTCTTTGAGAGGGCTAATTTCCTCGTTGAGATTTGGGACTAACTCACAAGTGAGGTTAATTCCAGCCATTTCCAAAATTTTCCTGGTGGCTTCCTGACGACACTCTAAAGTACCCTGTAAAATGATATGCGCCATTGTATCATTTTTATTTATCTCGTCCTTGTTTACCTGCGCTTGTTTGATAACGGTAGGCGTAGTAATCCCCAGCTTAGATACGCACTCGTTATATAAATCTTGTTTATACATGGCAAGCCCTTTTAAATCGTTGGCGTTATGCGATGAGTTATGAGTGATAGTTAATTTCCCTAAATCGTCTAACAGGGATTCATTGACTACTACAAATTCCTCGTTGTTATAAATGTTGCGGATAAACTCTTTACGGGTTTTCTCGTTTTTAAAGTTACCTCCTAAAATAACAGGCTTTTTCATCGCCTTTGAATAAATCTCACAACTACGCGCCGTGTCTGCAATTAAGCGCGTGTAATATTGAACGGTGTAGTAGGGGATATTATTCGCCGGGTTATCTCGCAGCAAATAAAACTCCCCGTAGTTCAACACTTTGTTTGCTTTGTCGTTAAACGGGAACATTACGGTGACTTGTGACGGCTCGCCGTAAACATTGAGTTTCTTAATGGCGCATGGGAGTAACATCCACCCATAATCCGGGTCATTGAAAAACGCCAACATTCCATTAAGGAATAGCATTGATTCAATGTAATTGACCGGAATATTTTCATCATCACAAGTCCATTTATAACGTGAGCAATAAAGCTGACGGATGTTAGAAAGCTCGTTTGCGGCGGTGGCCTGATTTAATACGGCGGCGTTTTTCGGGTCTAATGCAAAATCAGGGTCGAAAAATTTATCGTTAATAAAGCGGCCTGACTGCGCGTTAAATGCGTTAGTGGCGGCGGTTACTCCGGGAATACCTAACATATTAAACTCCTATTTCTGTTTTCCAGAATTTGCAGCCAGCATTTAACATGGCTGTTAGTTGGTTGGCGGTTTCGAGGTTGGCGGCTGTAACCTGCGCGTCCCGTGTTTTCACATAGGTGAAGTTATCACGGACGGCTAAATTAACAGCGCGGAACTGTTGGATATTATAGCCGAACGATTCAAAGAAATCATCTAACGCCCTCATATCAGCATCACTAGGCGCGATGGTCTGGACTGAGAAACGGTAACGCCCTGCGGCATAGTCGCTTAAACCGTTGTTGCTCCCGGTAGGTTTGGCGGTTGCTATCTTAGGGTCAAAGAAGTTCGACGCGATGCCGTCCGCGCCTACTACGTTGTTCATAACCCACGAAATACCCACATAACGGGCTGCTGCTGCTACTAATGGAATCATGGATGTGTCCTGTTATATTCAGCTTTGCGGCGCTCCTTATCATCCCACGCGCCACGGATGGTGTTTTCTATCTTCTCGTTAAACATATAGGATTTTGCTTCTACTGTTGCGGAGAATCCAATTGCAGGCCAGCTTTGCGTGTCAATATAGGCGAGGGCTTCCCCTCCGTTGCCACCTAAAACCGCCACACTATAATTACCAGATGGGCCACCCGTTTTCTTAACCTGCAATAACATCCCGTCCTTTAAATCCTCCGGCGCAAAGTCGCTGCCTGACGCGTTGGAATAAATACGGATGCGGAGATAGTCATAAACTTTCGCGTGTTTAGGTTTATACATTGCACCTAGATTAAACACGCTAGCCCATGATGCGCTAATAGATTCTATTACCGGGTTGGTTGTCTGGAATACAACGGTTTCCGGGCAGCAATAAATATTTTGCGCGTATTGGGTGACGGTATCGCCACGGTTAATTAATTTAGCGGTGTAGGTAACAACCTTGCCCAACCATTCCTCCACGTCTGCGCGGTCTGCGCTGGAATATAGGTTTCCGGTAATGCCTCCGCCTGACTGAATAGTAATAGAGGGTTTATTAATTACGCCGTTAATATCAACGGAGGTAATCAGGTTATATTGTGCGCTCCCTAAAACCATCTCATTATTAACGCCGTCGAAAGGGTTGGCGTTTAATGCTTCGGGTCGATAGAATGACTCAACCGGGACTGGTTCGGATAGGAGGTATTTGGACGCGGTGAATCCTCCGTTCCAGTCGTCGCCTACGTGGGTTCGTTCGACAAAAGATTTACCAATTTTGATAGAGTCCCAATAGGTAGCAACATAATCAACGGCGAAATATAAGCGCGTTGATTTCTCGTTAACATATTCACGCCCAACAATTTGAGCGTGGAACATGCGCCCCTCCGCTTCATTCTCAAAAGAAATGTAGTCACATTCTACACATTCTTTGTAAGGGAGGGGGATATGTACTGCGGCTGCGTTGTATGCGCTGCGCGTGTTAGAATCAGGGCGGATAAATGAGACATTTTCAATGGTGGCAATTGCTTTGCCTGTAAACCATTTGTCGCATTCTTCCTTGCTCGCCCAATATTTATAGTTTCCGGGGCTTATTCCGGTTTTGGCGATTAGTGAGACGGTAGCCATTAAGCAACCTCCGGGACTGGAATAAAGAAACGGGCTTCGGGCAGGAAACCGGGAAGCCCTCGCGCTGGAACGTCGAGGTAGGGGAGTTTAGTTTTCTCGTCGGTTTTAAGGGGTAATTTTTCTGGCGCGGCTTGTTCAAGATGCCAGAAAGATGTGGTTTTCCCTTGTTCTAAATCGTGTTTGCCTTTATGAACAACAAAGCCCGTTACACTCTCGGTTTTATTAACATATTTTAAACCGAAATTATATGTAAACTCATTCTCCCCGGTCATTACGAAACCTGCGGGAACAATGAAGTAATAGAATAAATCCTCGCCGTATGTGCCCTTTGTTTTCCACTCTTGTTTATCCATGATGTTGGCGCTACACCATAAAACAACAATGCCCCCATTGGAGGGGGCTAGAGTTTCAAGCGTGGAAACAGGGTTCCACTCCGCCATTACTCGCTATCACCTTCTTTAATGAAGGCCAGAGTTTCAAACGGCGAGGCCGTGTAAATCTGGTGGATGTGATAGAAGTAGTTCGTGTAAAGCGCTTGCGCGTTCTCCGCCACGGTGAAAACTTCTTTCGTGGTACGGATATCAAACGAGGTACGCGAAACGATAGCACCAATGATGGTTGGGTCTGCCGGGTCGATTTGGTCAACGGAAAGAATCGGGATGTTAAGATTCATGTATTCCGGGTTGAACGCAAACGCAAGGTTAGTAACCTCGTTGATTGCCACAATGTCAGAGTTAAGAACAAGGACTAAATCGTCCGGCGTTACCTGCGTCATTTGGTTGGCGGCGTTATAGATGCGGCTCGGGAACTGCATTTTACGCAGTACCTTTTTAACGTCCTCTAAGAAGTATTGGAGGTCGGTTTGTGAGCGTGGGCGCTGGCTAATACGCGGGACGGTAATAATCTGCGAGTCTTTAATTGGGTATTCTTCATTTTTGAAGAATGAGGAAATCAGACGTTTGGTGTAAATAAACTCGTCAATGGTGTTTGACGATTGCAGAGTAGAAACGATGGTATTAATCAGCGTTGAGAGGCCGTATTCCTCGGTAAACGCGTATTGCAACTGCGTATCGTAAACAGTCGTTTTGTAGAACTGCTGACGGTTGACGCGGTGATAAGCTGCGCGGACTTTCGGGTCTGCGGTTTCGAACTGCGGCGCGTTCCCGGTTTCGTACTGGTGAGCCTCGGTAACGTCTACCGCGATTTCCTGCATGGTGTCGCCGAAAGGCATAAAGCCTTGCTTGAACATGGAAAGCGGGTTAGCAAAGTTACGCTGGCGCACGATGGTTAAACCGATGCGGTTAATAAGCGCGTCAAAAATCTGGTTACGGATGGGGCTAAAGTTATCATCGGCGATAACGGTTTTAGCCGCGTTCCAGTATTCCTGCGATTCGAGGTTGATACGAGCGTCCCACGTTGCCGGGGTCGTCGGGAATAGAGATTTTACAATCTCGTAGTTAGTGGGCTTGGTTGCCTTTGCGGTCATTTCGTGCTCCTGTTTTACTGCTTGGGTTGCGCCGGGGCTTTTCACGCGTAGCGTGAGGCCGGGGCTGGTTAGATGCGGGAGATAATATCTTGCACCGGGTTAATTTCGCTAAAGCCAGTTTGGTTAGAGGTTGGCAAAGCGAGGGCGGTTTGTACGCCTGTATTTGTTGCCGTTGCGCGTACCATCAACGCTTGGTTGATTTTCTGTAATCGACTGCTTTCGTCGGTTGAGGTCTGGACGGCTTCGGCTTGTTTCTTGGTGAAATTCTCCAGCTTTTCGAGGCTGGTTAGAATGTCGAGCGCTAACTCAGTGTCCTCGATTTTATTCAAGGATTTACGAATGTCGTTGATTTCTACGGGAGTTTCGCAGTATTGGGAAGGTTTGTTTTGTGGCATGGGATAATCCTTAGTTGTGTGAGCCTCTACCCCTACACCCGATATAGGGAAAAGCTCACAAGCCTGTTATGCGGGTTGCTCGTGGTCTTATAGAGGACTCACACGCAGTAATAGTAAGTGATTTTAATAGCGTTGTCAAACGAGTTCGGTTTTAATTGGGTGTCAATGGTTCACACCTCCCCCGTTTTCACCTATCACAAAATAAAAAACATGTCAAGTTAAAAAATCGCAC
>JBAWJQ010004124.1:0-13255 GCA_037783105.1 Bactrocera zonata | reverse complement strand
TATGTAAACTTCAGTACGTTAAAGAAGGTTAATTAACTTAAATATGTTAAACTAATGATTTGAAGCATTTCGATATCGATTGCTAAATGTGTATATACAAGAAAATCGACTTTATACCTAAATATAAGATTACGGAATTCTTCTAAATGCACTGCCGTTATACCGTTAAGGCTTTATGTAGACTTCAGTAAGATAAAGAAGGTTAATTAACTTAAATATGTTAAACTAATGATTTGAAGCATTTCGATATCGATTGCTAAATGTGTATATACAAGAAAATCGACTTTATACCTAAATATAAGATTACGGAATTCTTCTAAATGCACTGCCGTTATACCGTTAAGGCTTTATGTAAACTTCAGTAAGATAAAGAAGGTTAATTAACTTAAATATGTTAAACTAATGATTTGAAGCATTTCGATATCGATTGCTAAATGTGTATATACAAGAAAATCGACTTTATACCTAAATATAAGATTACGGAATTCTTCTAAATGCACTGCCGTTATACCGTTAAGGCTTTATGTAGACTTCAGTTCGTTAAAGCAGGTTTATTAACTTAAATATGTTAAACTAATGATTTGAAGCATTTCGATATCGATTGCTAAATGTGTATATACAAGAAAATCGACTTTATACCTAAATATAAGATTACGGAATTCTTCTAAATGCACTGCCGTTATACCGTTAAGGCTTTATGTAGACTTCAGTAAGATAAAGAAGGTTAATTAACTTAAATATGTTAAACTAATGATTTGAAGCATTTCGATATCGATTGCTAAATGTGTATATACAAGAAAATCGACTTTATACCTAAATATAAGATTACGGAATTCTTCTAAATGCACTGCCGTTATGCCGTCATGGCTTTATGTCAACTTCAGTACGTTAAAGAAGGTTAATTAACTTAAATATGTTAAACTAATGATTTGAAGCATTTCGATATCGATTGCTTAATGTGTATATACAAGAAAATCGACTTTATACCTAAATATAAGATTACGGAATTCTTCTAAATGCACTGCCGTTATACCGTTAAGGCTTTATGTAGACTTCAGTAAGATAAAGAAGGTTAATTAACTTAAATATGTTAAACTAATGATTTGAAGCATTTCGATATCGATTGCTAAATGTGTATATACAAGAAAATCGACTTTATACCTAAATATAAGATTACGGAATTCTTCTAAATGCACTGCCGTTATGCCGTTAAGGCTTTATGTAGACTTCAGTAAGTTAAAGAAGGTTAATTAACTTAAATATGTTAAACTAATGATTTGAAGCATTTCGATATCGATTGCTAAATGTGTATATACAAGAAAATCGACTTTATACCTAAATATAAGATTACGGAATTCTTCTAAATGCACTGCCGTTATACCGTTAAGGCTTTATGTAGACTTCAGTACGTTAAAGAAGGTTAATTAACTTAAATATGTTAAACTAATGATTTGAAGCATTTCGATATCGATTGCTAAATGTGTATATACAAGAAAATCGACTTTATACCTAAATATAAGATTACGGAATTCTTCTAAATGCACTGCCGTTATACCGTTAAGGCTTTATGTAAACTTCAGTACGTTAAAGAAGGTTAATTAACTTAAATATGTTAAACTAATGATTTGAAGCATTTCGATATCGATTGCTAAATGTGTATATACAAGAAAATCGACTTTATACCTAAATATAAGATTACGGAATTCTTCTAAATGCACTGCCGTTATACCGTTAAGGCTTTATGTAAACTTCAGTTCGTTAAAGAAGGTTAATTAACTTAAATATGTTAAACTAATGATTTGAAGCATTTCGATATCGATTGCTAAATGTGTATATACAAGAAAATCGACTTTATACCTAAATATAAGATTACGGAATTCTTCTAAATGCACTGCCGTTATACCGTTAAGGCTTTATGTAAACTTCAGTAAGATAAAGAAGGTTAATTAACTTAAATATGTTAAACTAATGATTTGAAGCATTTCGATATCGATTGCTAAATGTGTATATACAAGAAAATCGACTTTATACCTAAATATAAGATTACGGAATTCTTCTAAATGCACTGCCGTTATACCGTTAAGGCTTTATGTAGACTTCAGTTCGTTAAAGCAGGTTTATTAACTTAAATATGTTAAACTAATGATTTGAAGCATTTCGATATCGATTGCTAAATGTGTATATACAAGAAAATCGACTTTATACCTAAATATAAGATTACGGAATTCTTCTAAATGCACTGCCGTTATACCGTTAAGGCTTTATGTAGACTTCAGTAAGATAAAGAAAGTTAATTAACTTAAATATGTTAAACTAATGATTTGAAGCATTTCGATATCGATTGCTAAATGTGTATATACAAGAAAATCGACTTTATACCTAAATATAAGATTACGGAATTCTTCTAAATGCACTGCCGTTATACCGCCAAGGCTTTATGTAAACTTCAGTACGTTAAAGAAGGTTTATTAACTTAAATATGTTAAACTAATGATTTGAAGCATTTCGATATCGATTGCTAAATGTGTATATACAAGAAAATCGACTTTATACCTAAATATAAGATTACGGAATTCTTCTAAATGCACTGCCGTTATACCGCTAAGGCTTTATGTAAACTTCAGTTCGTTAAAGAAGGTTTATTAACTTAAATATGTTAAACTAATGATTTGAAGCATTTCGATATCGATTGCTAAATGGGTATATACAAGAAAATCGACTTTATACCTAAATATAAGATTACGGAATTCTTCTAAATGCACTGCCGTTATACCGTTAAGGCTTTATGTAGACTTCAGTTCGTTAAAGAAGGTTAATTAACTTAAATATGTTAAACTAATGATTTGAAGCATTTCGATATCGATTGCTAAATGTGTATATACAAGAAAATCGACTTTATACCTAAATATAAGAATACGGAATTCTTCTAAATGCACTGCCGTTATACCATTAAGGCTTTATGTAGACTTCAGTAAGATAAAGAAGGTTAATTAACTTAAATATGTTAAACTAATGATTTGAAGCATTTCGATATCGATTGCTAAATGTGTATATACAAGAAAATCGACTTTATACCTAAATATAAGATTACGGAATTCTTCTAAATGCACTGCCGTTATACCGTTATGGCTTTATGTAAACTTCAGTACGTTAAAGAAGGTTAATTAACTTAAATATGTTAAACTAATGATTTGAAGCATTTCGATATCGATTGCTAAATGTGTATATACAAGAAAATCGACTTTATACCTAAATATAAGATTACGGAATTCTTCTAAATGCACTGCCGTTATACCGTTAAGGCTTTATGTAGACTTCAGTAAGTTAAAGAAGGTTAATTAACTTAAATATGTTAAACTAATGATTTGAAGCATTTCGATATCGATTGCTTAATGTGTATATACAAGAAAATCGACTTTATACCTAAATATAAGATTACGGAATTCTTCTAAATGCACTGCCGTTATACCGTTAAGGCTTTATGTAAACTTCAGTTAGTTAAAGAAGGTTAATTAACTTAAATATGTTAAACTAATGATTTGAAGCATTTCGATATCGATTGCTAAATGTGTATATACAAGAAAATCGACTTTATACCTAAATATAAGATTACGGAATTCTTCTAAATGCACTGCCGTTATACCGTTAAGGCTTTATGTAAACTTCAGTTACGTTAAAGAAGGTTAATTAACTTAAATATGTTAAACTAATGATTTGAAGCATTTCGATATCGATTGCTAAATGTGTATATACAAGAAAATCGACTTTATACCTAAATATAAGATTACGGAATTCTTCCAAATGCACTGCCGTTATACCGTTAAGGCTTTATGTCAACTTCAGTTCGTTAAAGAAGGTTTATTAACTTAAATATGTTAAACTAATGATTTGAAGCATTTCGATATCGATTGCTAAATTGTGTATATACAAGAAAATCGACTTTATACCTAAATATAAGATTACGGAATTCTTCTAAATGCACTGCCGTTATGCCGCCATGGCTTTATGTTAGCTTGAGTGCGTTAAAGAAGGTTTATTAACTTAAATATGTTAAACTAATGATTTGAAGCATTTCGATATCGATTGCTAAATGTGTATATACAAGAAAATCGACTTTATACCTAAATATAAGATTACGGAATTCTTCTAAATGCACTGCCGTTATACCGTTAAGGCTTTATGTAAACTTCAGTACGTTAAAGAAGGTTAATTAACTTAAATATGTTAAACTAATGATTTGAAGCATTTCGATATCGATTGCTAAATGTGTATATAGAAGAAAATCGACTTTATACCTAAATATAAGATTACGGAATTCTTCTAAATGCACTGCCGTTATACCATTAAGGCTTTATGTGGACTTCAGTAAGATAAAGAAAGTTAATTAACTTAAATATGTTAATCTAATGATTTGAAGCATTTCGATATCGATTGCTAAATGTGTATATACAAGAAAATCGACTTTATACCTAAATATAAGATTACGGAATTCTTCTAAATGCACTGCCGTTATACCGTTAAGGCTTTATGTAAACTTCAGTTCGTTAAAGAAGGTTAATTAACTTAAATATGTTAAACTAAAAATTTGAAGCATTTCGATATCGATTGCTAAATGTGGATATAGAAGAAAATCGACTTTATACCTAAATATAAGAATACGGAATTCTTCCAAATGCACTGCCGTTATGCCGTTATGGCTTTATGTAAACTTCAGTTCGTTAAAGAAGGTTAATTAACTTAAATATGTTAAACTAATGATTTGAAGCATTTCGATATCGATTGCTAAATGTGTATATACAAGAAAATCGACTTTATACCTAAATATAAGATTACGGAATTCTTCTAAATGCACTGCCGTTATGCCGTCATGGCTTTATGTAAACTTCAGTACGTTAAAGAAGGTTAATTAACTTAAATATGTTAAACTAATGATTTGAAGCATTTCGATATCGATTGCTAAATGTGTATATACAAGAAAATCGACTTTATACCTAAATATAAGATTACGGAATTCTTCTAAATGCACTGCCGTTATACCGTTAAGGCTTTATGTGGACTTCAGTAAGATAAAGAAAGTTAATTAACTTAAATATGTTAATCTAATGATTTGAAGCATTTCGATATCGATTGCTAAATGTGTATATACAAGAAAATCGACTTTATACCTAAATATAAGATTACGGAATTCTTCTAAATGCACTGCCGTTATACCGTTAAGGCTTTATGTAAACTTCAGTTCGTTAAAGAAGGTTAATTAACTTAAATATGTTAAACTAATGATTTGAAGCATTTCGATATCGATTGCTAAATGTGTATATACAAGAAAATCGACTTTATACCTAAATATAAGATTACGGAATTCTTCTAAATGCACTGCCGTTATACCATTAAGGCTTTATGTGGACTTCAGTAAGATAAAGAAAGTTAATTAACTTAAATATGTTAAACTAATGATTTGAAGCATTTCGATATCGATTGCTAAATTGGTATATACAAGAAAATCGACTTTATACCTAAATATAAGATTACGGAATTCTTCTAAATGCACTGCCGTTATACCGTTAAGGCTTTATGTAAACTTCAGTTCGTTAAAGAAGGTTAATTAACTTAAATATGTTAAACTAATGATTTGAAGCATTTCGATATCGATTGCTAAATGTGTATATAGAAGAAAATCGACTTTATACCTAAATATAAGAATACGGAATTCTTCCAAATGCACTGCCGTTATACCGTTAAGGCTTTATGTAGACTTCAGTACGTTAAAGAAGGTTAATTAACTTAAATATGTTAATCTAATGATTTGAAGCATTTCGATATCGATTGCTAAATGTGTATATACAAGAAAATCGACTTTATACCTAAATATAAGATTACGGAATTCTTCTAAATGCACTGCCGTTATACCGTTAAGGCTTTATGTAAACTTCAGTTCGTTAAAGAAGGTTAATTAACTTAAATATGTTAAACTAAAGATTTGAAGCATTTCGATATCGATTGCTAAATGTGTATATACAAGAAAATCGACTTTATACCTAAATATAAGATTACGGAATTCTTCCAAATGCACTGCCGTTATACCGTTAAGGCTTTATGTAGACTTCAGTTCGTTAAAGCAGGTTTATTAACTTAAATATGTTAAACTAATGATTTGAAGCATTTCGATATCGATTGCTAAATGTGTATATAGAAGAAAATCGACTTTATACCTGAATATAAGATTACGGAATTCTTCTAAATGCACTGCCGTTATACCGTTAAGGCTTTATGTGGACTTCAGTAAGATAAAGAAAGTTAATTAACTTAAATATGTTAATCTAATGATTTGAAGCATTTCGATATCGATTGCTAAATGTGTATATACAAGAAAATCGACTTTATACCTAAATATAAGATTACGGAATTCTTCTAAATGCACTGCCGTTATACCGTTAAGGCTTTATGTAAACTTCAGTAAGTTAAAGAAGGTTAATTAACTTAAATATGTTAAACTAATGATTTGAAGCATTTCGATATCGATTGCTAAATGTGTATATACAAGAAAATCGACTTTATACCTAAATATAAGATTACGGAATTCTTCTAAATGCACTGCCGTTATACCGTTAAGGCTTTATGTAGACTTCAGTAAGATAAAGAAAGTTAATTAACTTAAATATGTTAATCTAATGATTTGAAGCATTTCGATATCGATTGCTAAATGTGTATATACAAGAAAATCGACTTTATACCTAAATATAAGATTACGGAATTCTTCCAAATGCACTGCCGTTATACCGTTAAGGCTTTATGTAAACTTCAGTAAGGTAAAGAAGGTTAATTAACTTAAATATGTTAAACTAATGATTTGAAGCATTTCGATATCGATTGCTAAATGTGTATATACAAGAAAATCGACTTTATACCTAAATATAAGATTACGGAATTCTTCTAAATGCACTGCCGTTATACCGTTAAGGCTTTATGTAAACTTCAGTACGTTAAAGAAGGTTAATTAACTTAAATATGTTAAACTAATGATTTGAAGCATTTCGATATCGATTGCTAAATGTGTATATACAAGAAAATCGACTTTATACCTAAATATAAGATTACGGAATTCTTCTAAATGCACTGCCGTTATACCGTTAAGGCTTTATGTAAACTTCAGTTCGTTAAAGAAGGTTAATTAACTTAAATATGTTAAACTAATGATTTGAAGCATTTCGATATCGATTGCTAAATGTGTATATACAAGAAAATCGACTTTATACCTAAATATAAGATTACGGAATTCTTCTAAATGCACTGCCGTTATACCGTTAAGGCTTTATGTAAACTTCAGTTCGTTAAAGAAGGTTTATTAACTTAAATATGTTAAACTAATGATTTGAAGCATTTCGATATCGATTGCTAAATGTGTATATACAAGAAAATCGACTTTATACCTAAATATAAGATTACGGAATTCTTCTAAATGCACTGCCGTTATACCGTTAAGGCTTTATGTTAGACTTCAGTACGTTAAAGAAGGTTTATTAACTTAAATATGTTAAACTAATGATTTGAAGCATTTCGATATCGATTGCTAAATGTGTATATACAAGAAAATCGACTTTATACCTAAATATAAGATTACGGAATTCTTCTAAATGCACTGCCGTTATACCGTTAAGGCTTTATGTAAACTTCAGTACGTTAAAGAAGGTTAATTAACTTAAATATGTTAAACTAATGATTTGAAGCATTTCGATATCGATTGCTAAATGTGTATATACAAGAAAATCGACTTTATACCTAAATATAAGATTACGGAATTCTTCTAAATGCACTGCCGTTATACCGTTAAGGCTTTATGTAGACTTCAGTTCGTTAAAGAAGGTTAATTAACTTAAATATGTTAAACTAATGATTTGAAGCATTTCGATATCGATTGCTAAATGTGTATATACAAGAAAATCGACTTTATACCTAAATATAAGATTACGGAATTCTTCTAAATGCACTGCCGTTATACCGTCAAGGCTTTATGTTAACTTCAGTACGTTAAAGAAGGTTAATTAACTTAAATATGTTAAACTAATGATTTGAAGCATTTCGATATCGATTGCTAAATGTGTATATACAAGAAAATCGACTTTATACCTAAATATAAGATTACGGAATTCTTCTAAATGCACTGCCGTTATACCGTTAAGGCTTTATGTAAACTTCAGTTCGTTAAAGAAGGTTAATTAACTTAAATATGTTAAACTAATGATTTGAAGCATTTCGATATCGATTGCTAAATGTGTATATACAAGAAAATCGACTTTATACCTAAATATAAGAATACGGAATTCTTCTAAATGCACTGCCGTTATACCATTAAGGCTTTATGTAGACTTCAGTAAGATAAAGAAAGTTAATTAACTTAAATATGTTAAACTAATGATTTGAAGCATTTCGATATCGATTGCTAAATGTGTATATACAAGAAAATCGACTTTATACCTAAATATAAGATTACGGAATTCTTCTAAATGCACTGCCGTTATACCGCTATGGCTTTATGTCAACTTCAGTACGTTAAAGAAGGTTAATTAACTTAAATATGTTAATCTAATGATTTGAAGCATTTCGATATCGATTGCTAAATGTGTATATACAAGAAAATCGACTTTATACCTAAATATAAGATTACGGAATTCTTCTAAATGCACTGCCGTTATACCGTTAAGGCTTTATGTAAACTTCAGTACGTTAAAGAAGGTTAATTAACTTAAATATGTTAATCTAATGATTTGAAGCATTTCGATATCGATTGCTAAATGTGTATATACAAGAAAATCGACTTTATACCTAAATATAAGATTACGGAATTCTTCCAAATGCACTGCCGTTATACCGTTAAGGCTTTATGTAAACTTCAGTTCGTTAAAGAAGGTTAATTAACTTAAATATGTTAAACTAATGATTTGAAGCATTTCGATATCGATTGCTAAATGTGTATATAGAAGAAAATCGACTTTATACCTAAATATAAGAATACGGAATTCTTCTAAATGCACTGCCGTTATACCATTAAGGCTTTATGTAGACTTCAGTAAGATAAAGAAGGTTAATTAACTTAAATATGTTAATCTAATGATTTGAAGCATTTCGATATCGATTGCTAAATGTGGTATATACAAGAAAATCGACTTTATACCTAAATATAAGATTACGGAATTCTTCTAAATGCACTGCCGTTATACCGTTAAGGCTTTATGTAAACTTCAGTTCGTTAAAGAAGGTTAATTAACTTAAATATGTTAAACTAAAAATTTGAAGCATTTCGATATCGATTGCTAAATGTGGTATATAGAAGAAAATCGACTTTATACCTAAATATAAGAATACGGAATTCTTCCAAATGCACTGCCGTTATACCGTTAAGGCTTTATGTAGACTTCAGTAAGATAAAGAAAGTTAATTAACTTAAATATGTTAAACTAATGATTTGAAGCATTTCGATATCGATTGCTAAATTGTGTATATACAAGAAAATCGACTTTATACCTAAATATAAGATTACGGAATTCTTCTAAATGCACTGCCGTTATACCGTTAAGGCTTTATGTAAACTTCAGTTCGTTAAAGAAGGTTAATTAACTTAAATATGTTAAACTAATGATTTGAAGCATTTCGATATCGATTGCTAAATGTGTATATACAAGAAAATCGACTTTATACCTAAATATAAGAATACGGAATTCTTCTAAATGCACTGCCGTTATACCGTTAAGGCTTTATGTAAACTTCAGTTCGTTAAAGAAGGTTAATTAACTTAAATATGTTAAACTAATGATTTGAAGCATTTCGATATCGATTGCTAAATTGGTATATACAAGAAAATCGACTTTATACCTAAATATAAGATTACGGAATTCTTCTAAATGCACTGCCGTTATACCGTTAAGGCTTTATGTAAACTTCAGTTCGTTAAAGAAGGTTAATTAACTTAAATATGTTAAACTAATGATTTGAAGCATTTCGATATCGATTGCTAAATGTGTATATACAAGAAAATCGACTTTATACCTAAATATAAGATTACGGAATTCTTCTAAATGCACTGCCGTTATACCGTTAAGGCTTTATGTAGACTTCAGTAAGATAAAGAAAGTTAATTAACTTAAATATGTTAAACTAATGATTTGAAGCATTTCGATATCGATTGCTTAATGTGTATATACAAGAAAATCGACTTTATACCTAAATATAAGATTACGGAATTCTTCTAAATGCACTGCCGTTATACCGTTAAGGCTTTATGTAAACTTCAGTTCGTTAAAGAAGGTTAATTAACTTAAATATGTTAAACTAAAAATTTGAAGCATTTCGATATCGATTGCTAAATGTGGATATAGAAGAAAATCGACTTTATACCTAAATATAAGATTACGGAATTCTTCCAAATGCACTGCCGTTATACCGTTAAGGCTTTATGTAGACTTCAGTTCGTTAAAGCAGGTTTATTAACTTAAATATGTTAAACTAATGATTTGAAGCATTTCGATATCGATTGCTAAATGTGTATATAGAAGAAAATCGACTTTATACCTGAATATAAGATTACGGAATTCTTCTAAATGCACTGCCGTTATACCGTTAAGGCTTTATGTGGACTTCAGTAAGATAAAGAAAGTTAATTAACTTAAATATGTTAATCTAATGATTTGAAGCATTTCGATATCGATTGCTAAATGTGTATATACAAGAAAATCGACTTTATACCTAAATATAAGATTGCGGATTTCTTCCAAATGCACTGCCGTTATACCGTTAAGGCTTTATGTAGACTTCAGTAAGATAAAGAAGGTTAATTAACTTAAATATGTTAAACTAATGATTTGAAGCATTTCGATATCGATTGCTAAATGTGTATATAGAAGAAAATCGACTTTATACCTAAATATAAGATTACGGAATTCTTCTAAATGCACTGCCGTTATACCGTTAAGGCTTTATGTAGACTTCAGTAAGATAAAGAAAGTTAATTAACTTAAATATGTTAATCTAATGATTTGAAGCATTTCGATATCGATTGCTTAATGTGTATATACAAGAAAATCGACTTTATACCTAAATATAAGATTACGGAATTCTTCCAAATGCACTGCCGTTATACCGTTAAGGCTTTATGTAAACTTCAGTAAGGTAAAGAAGGTTAATTAACTTAAATATGTTAAACTAATGATTTGAAGCATTTCGATATCGATTGCTAGATATGTATATACAAGAAAATCGACTTTATACCTAAATATAAGATTACGGAATTCTTCCAAATGCACTGCCGTTATGCCGCTAAGGCTTTATGTCAACTTCAGTTCGTTAAAGAAGGTTTATTAACTTAAATATGTTAAACTAATGATTTGAAGCATTTCGATATCGATTGCTAAATGTGTATATAAAAGAAAATCGACTTTATACCTAAATATAAGATTACGGAATTCTTCCAAATGCACTGCCGTTATGACCGTTATGGCTTTATGTAAACTTCAGTTCGTTAAAGAAGGTTAATTAACTTAAATATGTTAAACTAATGATTTGAAGCATTTCGATATCGATTGCTAAATGTGTATATACAAGAAAATCGACTTTATACCTAAATATAAGATTACGGAATTCTTCCAAATGCACTGCCGTTATACCGCTAAGGCTTTATGTAAACTTCAGTACGTTAAAGAAGGTTTATTAACTTAAATATGTTAAACTAATGATTTGAAGCATTTCGATATCGATTGCTAAATGTGTATATACAAGAAAATCGACTTTATACCTAAATATAAGATTACGGAATTCTTCTAAATGCACTGCCGTTATGCCGCCAAGGCTTTATGTTAACTTCAGTTCGTTAAAGAAGGTTTATTAACTTAAATATGTTAAACTAATGATTTGAAGCATTTCGATATCGATTGCTAAATGGGTATATACAAGAAAATCGACTTTATACCTAAATATAAGATTACGGAATTCTTCTAAATGCACTGCCGTTATACCGCTAAGGCTTTATGTAGACTTCAGTTCGTTAAAGAAGGTTTATTAACTTAAATATGTTAAACTAATGATTTGAAGCATTTCGATATCGATTGCTAAATGAGTATATACAAGAAAATCGACTTTATACCTAAATATAAGAATACGGAATTCTTCTAAATGCACTGCCGTTATACCATTAAGGCTTTATGTGGACTTCAGTAAGATAAAGAAGGTTAATTAACTTAAATATGTTAATCTAATGATTTGAAGCATTTCGATATCGATTGCTAAATGTGTATATACAAGAAAATCGACTTTATACCTAAATATAAGATTACGGAATTCTTCTAAATGCACTGCCGTTATACCGTTAAGGCTTTATGTAAACTTCAGTAAGATAAAGAAGGTTAATTAACTTAAATATGTTAAACTAATGATTTGAAGCATTTCGATATCGATTGCTAAATTGGTATATACAAGAAAATCGACTTTATACCTAAATATAAGATTACGGAATTCTTCTAAATGCACTGCCGTTATACCGTTAAGGCTTTATGTAAACTTCAGTTCGTTAAAGAAGGTTAATTAACTTAAATATGTTAAACTAATGATTTGAAGCATTTCGATATCGATTGCTAAATGTGTATATACAAGAAAATCGACTTTATACCTAAATATAAGATTACGGAATTCTTCTAAATGCACTGCCGTTATGCCGTCATGGCTTTATGTAAACTTCAGTTCGTTAAAGAAGGTTTATTAACTTAAATATGTTAAACTAATGATTTGAAGCATTTCGATATCGATTGCTAAATGTGTATATAGAAGAAAATCGACTTTATACCTAAATATAAGAATACGGAATTCTTCTAAATGCACTGCCGTTATACCATTAAGGCTTTATGTGGACTTCAGTAAGATAAAGAAAGTTAATTAACTTAAATATGTTAAACTAATGATTTGAAGCATTTCGATATCGATTGCTAAATTGTGTATATACAAGAAAATCGACTTTATACCTAAATATAAGATTACGGAATTCTTCTAAATGCACTGCCGTTATGCCGCCATGGCTTTATGTAAACTTCAGTGCGTTAAAGAAGGTTTATTAACTTAAATATGTTAAACTAATGATTTGAAGCATTTCGATATCGATTGCTAAATGTGTATATAGAAGAAAATCGACTTTATACCTAAATATAAGAATACGGAATTCTTCTAAATGCACTGCCGTTATACCATTAAGGCTTTATGTGGACTTCAGTAAGATAAA